>JABSSZ010001252.1:0-12081 GCA_013755755.1 Fusarium sp. NRRL 25184
ACCTTGGCCACATCAACTAGATCAACCGTCCCATTGACTGGATCTGGTTTTAATGCATCTTCAAGCGCATACGGCCACTCGCACCTGATATACATAGACATATCAGCAAGCCACGCCATTCGCTCCTGAAGATGCGGGAACTGCACCACGAGATCACGAAATGCAGGCCAGAGGACAAAGTCGGCCATGCTGATGTGAGGTGTGAACAGTTGATTGACTCTGTAGTATATTAGTATACCAAATATCAAACAGTTCCAAATGACTTACGTTGGTCTGATCCATGCAGGCATCGCTGCATACGTCTCTGGTGAAGGGTTGATCATCCACCGCATCATATACCAGAAGACGTTCATTGATGCAAAGCAAGTAAAGTCATATCCTAGGTCAACCATCAGCATCCACCACAGTCACTTGCAAGGTAGGTTAGTTACCCTGACATTTCACGCTATGAACCATGCGAGCAGCCCATTGCGACAACAAACACGACCTGTCAAACTGATCCTGATCGTACAATGCCGCAATATTTGGATGGTCTCCAATCACGCGGTTGAAAGGCTCGCCTTTCTTGAGAAGGCTCGTGGCCTCTTGATATATGTCGCCGAATGCATTACTCATATCCCCCGGATCAAGCTCAGTGTTGAGTGTTGTAGCAGCCCAATTCGGCACGAAGATGTTGCGTATTTGCGCATCCTGTATATGTCGAGGATATCCATTGGCTCTGATACTATTCGAAAGTGCAAGGTTTCCAAAGTTGTTTTCGTAATTAGGGTAAATTCTGTCTTGAAGCTCCTCCTCTGCTACGCGGACTGGACTACTCTGTTCTGTTGTGAAATTGGCATTTGTGCTCTCTGGATATTCATTAGCAACACCCAAGGTTGAGGATTCTATATCCTGTGTTTCTTGCGGTGAAGGTGTAGTTATCGTGGTTGAGAGGTAATAATCATTATGGTTAAACAGCGGCTGGAAAAACAAACTCGTGCGTTCTGTCTGCTGGGCGATTATCCTTTCGTTGCCGTGTTGGTGAATTATGGTAGGTAACTCGTCCGGCAGAGAATTATTCGTCGAGATAAATGATGACTGGGAGTATGACAGCTGTGACGAGTAAAATGGAATGCTCTCGGCGCTGTCTGTAAATAACTATGGAAGTTATTAGTATCAAACGTAGGGACGTCCTCTCAGCATCTTGATTCTTACTGGAGTGTTTGGTTGGGTGTAATCGATTAGCATCTTGGTAGAGGTGTAATTAGGCGTAGAGATTGAGGAGCGGTTTGTTGTATAAGTACCCGCTACTGTCGACTCCATGGTAATGCAAGAGTCACTATCTGGCGATGACTCTTCTTGCTTCATACTCGAGCTGTCTGCACTGAAAGACTCCAAGTCGTCCACTGGAAAAGAATGCGAAGTGCCATCGGAAACGCCACGTAGTATTGGATCGTTCAATGTGCTCGAAAGCCGACCACCATCTGCCTCCTGCATCTCATCATCCGCGCTTTCATCGTTCTTCAGCATCTCGGTTATCTCGGATGGTTGTTTATCTTCCTCCAGCAACTCCGATACGGTGCCTCTCAATTGAGCAGAGCCGTTGGCCATTTGCCTCATCAAAAGCTTCGCAGCTTCCAGCTCTTCTTCCAGCTTTTGATTCGCCTGCTGTAAGCCCCTGACCCGCGATTCCCTGATGTCGGAGTCGTATACGCATTCTCGGTCGTATTTCGAGCAGGCGACGCAAACTGGTTTTTGTCCATTGCACTACCATCTGTCAGTTAACAGAAATACCACAGACTAAGTTTATTCACCTTGGCTTTTCGTTTCCGGCATTCCAAGCATGCCGACTTTATGATGCCTGATCGCTTCGCCACGGCTCGCCCGACGAGAGTCCTTCGGGGAGTTGTACCCTCCTTCACGGGGGCGGCCCTAATAGGTCTGTATGGCAATGCCATAAGTACGCGTTGTTCGTCTCGACACGTCACTAGGACGCGGTGTTGTTCGAGATTGTGCGGAGAATACAAACACGCCAGGGAGGATTTGTTTTAGGGGTTCAAAATAAGGGTTCAACGGATGATTCAGCAGGTATGATGTCAGGATCTACGCCGGGTATAGATTCCCGGGGTTATTTCCGAAACTGGTGATTGGGCGAGAAAGTTTCCCCCTCTTTGTCATTTGTCATTCCAGCAGCACTGCGGGATTATGACGTGATAATCCGAGTCAAAAGAATGAAATATTGAATAATTATGGCGCAGTGGCTGAGTGGAACCACGGAAATAACCTTGTTTGCTTACAGTGTGAACCCTTTCAACAAAAGACCCATTCAGCCTTTCCTTTACACAGTAATCCTTTGCTTAGGACCGCTTTTTCTTGATAGACTTTCTCTCCATCGCTACTGCGCCAACAATGCTCAGAAGCGCTAATCCCAATGGGATATACAGCGTCTGGACAACCGCATTCTCATAGCCCGATAACACGCTCTTCAGCCTATCAGGTCCAATTGACTCTCTCAACTTAGACAGACCCGCTTCTTGAATCTGTGTAGTATTTGTACCCGGCGCTGCGTCTTGGATCTCCTTTGACAAGCGGCCTTGAAATAATGTTGCAGAGGCACAGATCCACAAGGCAGAGCCCATGCCTGCACCGAAAGTGATGACTGCACCTCCGAGGGAAACGTCTTCGATGGGGAGGACGGCTTGGAGAGCTACCTGGGGACCTTGAAGACCTAGACCGACTGCTAAGCCGAGAAAGGTGAGGAGTCCAACGACTTGGGCGATTTGTTCCTCGAGGTCTAGGGTGGTGAGAAGACCGGATGCGATGGGTGTGAGAACGCTCGTAGCCAACATGAATGCTGGGGCTGTCAGTATGGGTTTGAAGAGTTTGGAGGAGACTTACGGTAATAGTATCCAATCCATGTAATACCAACACCAGAGATGATGAACGCGATAGCCAGACCTCCGACCATTGGAAGTGCCAACAGACCTGCTTTCGTAGGTGAATACCCACGTACGCCCTGGAAGTAGATGGACATGTAGTACTCAGTCACAGCCAAGACTCCCTCGCAGCACGCACCGTACCACATTCCTGCAATAATGCTTCTCTGCTTCAAGATCCTCGGTGGCAACAGCGCATTATCACCTTGACGATACTGCAAGTATCCAAACGCCACGAATAGGAGAGCGCAACCGACGAGAGGAAGAATAATCTGCCAGGTTCCCCAGCCAAACTTGGTACCTCCCCATTGCAGTGCCATGAGAAGAAAAGTGATAGCCGGCACTGCCAAGAGTGTTCCAAAGAAGTCTACCTTCTTTACCTTCTCCTTCAGACTAAGAACAGGCGCATCACCACGCGGAGGTTGTTCATGGACTCCATAAGCCGTCAAGACAAGACACATAGCCCCCAGCGGCAGATTAACACCAAAACAAGCCCTCCACGAAAATGCATCGATCAAAGCACCGCCAATAGTAGGCGCAGTGATAAGTCCAACACTCTGGATCGAGCCAAAGAAACTATTTGTGATAGCTTGTTTGGACAGTGGAAAGCATTGGCGGAGGAGTTTGAACAAGCCGCCGTTGATGGCACCGCGACCTAGACCGCTGACTGCGCGGCCGAGGATGAAGATTGCGGAGGATGGTGCGAGAGTACAGATCAGAGCACCGATTTCGAATGTGGCGATACCGATTAGGAAGACGGCTTTGATAGAGAAGAGGGTGTAGATTTGGCCGAAGCTTGGGAGGTTAGTGGAGGCGGTGGAGGGGGGATTGGGGGCTTACAAGAAGACGAAAGCGCTGAGGGTCATGCCGCTGGAGTAATGTCAGAGCTGAGATCGTGGAGTGGGAAAAGTTGGGGTCTTACTATGCAGCTGAATACCATCCGATATCTGCAATGGTTTGGAATTCGTCGGTGATGCTTGGGACAGCGACAGCGACGATGGTGAGGTCCTGTCAAAGGCGTCAATACCTAGTAGGCAGTCGTTTAATGGGTCTGGGGTAGATTACAAGTCCACTGAGAAAGCAAGTGATTGCCATTGAAGCCATGGTCGACCATAGTTTCGGTCCGGTGGGATATACTATGTTCTCCTCATCATCGCGAGGTTCTTCAATCTCCAAAGTTGAGGTTGGTCTGGATTGGTGAGTGTTCTCATTTGTTTCAACGGTGGCTGGGTTGGCCAGCGGTTGGTCAGTCACCACTGCAGAAGCCATGGTCTTATGCTGCAAGACAACGAGGGCTTTAACTATTTGAACCCATGGGATCAAGAATGGAGTTCAGAAACAGGGCGATCAAGACTTAGTATTTCATTGCGAATGAGGGATCTACACTGTCGAGATGCGCTTATCGCTGACAGACGCGTTTAAGCTTACACCATCTGCACCGGCTAAATAGCTTCATGACGTGTTTTGGAGGGAGATGGGAGGGGTTTTGGAATGTCTTGATTGATGGAAATCTGGAAACCACTGATTTAAGATCTGATTGCTGACGAACCGCCCGAGATTCAAAGGTTAGAACGTCTGGCGTGAGGCGTAAGCAGAACGCGTTTGATGAGGCGGCTTGTCACGATCAACGTGAGCTCTGCAGTCTTCCAGCGATGCCACTTCGAGGGACGCTGCTGAGGATGGTTACTGTAAGTGGCAGAGCCTAGTTATGGCCCTAGCATCGGTAATCCCAGGCTCTGTGATTTTGAGACAGCGTCGACCCTCAGTGGGGTACACCAACTGGGGTGTTTCACTGAAGGACATGCAATAGCCTATTCCAAGTCCACGACCCTCTTGATCGTTCCAAAACATCGAGAAGTCAGTGCCATCAAGATGATGATAACGCTGCGATAAACGAGACTGCTCTTTATCATAATTCGGCTCTTGTTATCTTTACATCCTCGGCAATCGATGCTCAGACCATGTGCGATCAGACCAATAACGGTAATGCCGTGGCCGGAATTATTCTGACCCGGGAGGTTGGGTTGCCTGGTCAGATCAGCCCAGAAACATAATCTCAGCAGAAACACCAACAGTTGAGAGCGGCACAACGTCGCTGGCGATTGTATCGCATCGTCGAAATGTCTCTCGATCAGAGAATCCACATCTGGCTCGGCAACGTTGAACAGCCCATCGAAGACTTATCTCCTACCCCCGAACCGTACCCCGATGTCCCGCCTAATCCTATGAAACGCCGGCGAGCAGACTCACCACCGCGCGAGACCAGACGAACGTTCCAACTTCTGCCCGGCGATCCGGGATATAATGTCATGAAGAAATGTGCCCAGTATCCGCCTCACATCGAAAAGACCTTGCTCGAAATGGTCAGCACTTCGTACCGACCCTCCAAGAAACGAGCAACCACGAGCAACCAAGTGTCCTACGAGCCGCAGCAGCAATACTGTAACTTTATCAGCTACTCTACAGGGAAGATTGAACGGAGGCTCATCAAAAGGCCAAATGTACCAGTTCCTGAACCTGCTCCAACAGCAGCATCCTTCGAGCCGGCACAGGAACAACGAGAAATAAAGGTCGAACCAGACACCGAACCCGTATCATGGCCAGAAGTAAAAACCGAGCCGATCGAGAGAACAGTCGTGCCTATTTGCAACCCCGATTCAACACCTGCTCCCCCTTCGCCGGGCTGGAAACGCCTGCTACAATTAGAAAAGGAGTTGGAACAAGCCGTGCGAACTAGAAAAAAGTGGGAGGCGGCTCGAAAAGAACTCGAATCTCGAAGACCGTCGGCATTGACGATTCTCCTCAAACGAATCAACGACATCTACGCCGGTCGTGGTATCCTCCCCTCAAATATCCGACCCGTCATGGATGCAACGAGCCAGGTACCTGCATGGAAAGACATGGCTTGGGCGCGAGGCGGATCTGAGAGCGATGTTCATTACTGCACCCAGCGCCATAGAGTAGGCGACGCGCCCAGTCCCGAGAATGTGGAAAAGATCGTGTACCAGACTTCTTGCTGCACTAGATATGGCGCTCAGCCGAACGAGTGGAACATGGAGGTTGTTCAGAAGGTTCTTGAGCTGTCGTTCAGGAATGAACATACCTGCAGGACGCCACAACTTGTTGACTTCAGATGCAGGTGAGCACACCTCCAATCTCCCCATCTACGTTATTCATACTAATATTATATGTTCAGCGCCGATGGCGTTATAATTCCAGAGTACCATACGAATCCCGACATACCGCAGCCCCCGGATTTCTGCGTCTACATAGACCCAACCTGCGACAAGATGCCGACCGCCATCAGGGGCCTCGAAAAGCACTGCTACAGAGACATCTTCAACCACATCGACCTGAGATCCCTCAAATACTACCGCCCGATAGCCTTCCACATCCACACTCTCCCAGAGAACACAGAGCACGAGCTCCAGCGCGTGAAAACGGCCTCTGCCGCACACCGGGGATTTCTCAAATGCCTAGTAAGATTGCGAGAGAATGCTGATCTAAAATGGCCGAATTACACTTGGATGGACGGTTCGAGATATGACCTCCCCGAGTTCCTTCCGGGGATCATCATCTACAAACATAACTGGTTCCTCAGCGTGTCCAAATTCGATGGGGAAAATGCAAGGTACTATGGGATTGGCGATACGGCGAGTTCGATTGGTGTTTACAAGATCGTTTATGCGCTGCAGATATTGCGTAAATGGGCCGAGACGGTTTATTGGCCTTGGATGCAGAAGCTTGTGTTGAGGTGGCCTCTGGATCGGCATGGAAACCCGAGATGATAGTTTTTGTTTAGTGATACCCCTAGATTGTCAGGATACCCTTTTTGTACTGTATTTTCTTGTCTTTATTTTGTTCATGGCCGTGGCATAGGGTCTATTTAGTTGAGTACACAATCTCAGATACTTCTTCCCTCGTCAACACCTTGCCAAACGAGAACATAACATCCGTCATGGTCTTGTCGATGATCTGCTCAATCTGGTCGTCGCTCGTAACGCCAACCTCTCTCAGCGTACTCGGCAGCCCTGTAACCTTAACCAGCCGCGCGACACAATCACCGGCTTCCGTCTCTTCCCATCCCAGCGTCTCATTGAAGATATTTACGATCTTTTCCTGCGCCCTGGGGTTTCGCGCCTTGGTGTATCGCAACACAGGCGGTAGCATAATACAGCTCGTAATGCCATGCATAACCTTCCCGACACTACCCAGTTGATGGCCAATTGCATGACTAGCCCCCATGTTGACTCTGTAAATAATAAAGCCCATGAGAGCCATGCGACTTCCGGCTTGACACTTACTCACGCCATGCACAAGCTCTTCTTCACCTTCTTTTCCCCTGCCCAATCCCTCTTTGTATTCAACCAAACCCTTCGCCAAGTCTCGCAGTGCTTTTTCGCACCATTCTTGTACGTCTGGATACTTTTTGCATTCGGGATTGCACAGCGTCTCAACGCAATGATCAACAGCTCGTATTCCAGAGCTCAACCACAGTTCTTCGGGTGATGTTCTCGCAACCCACGGATCCATGAGGATTAAATCCGGCGCGCCACCATCTTGAAGCGAGAAATGCTGCTTTTTCCCTGCGCTGTTCGTACAACTCGCTGTATGATTCCACTCTCCAGCCGATAAACTCGTAGGCACAAGAATAAGCTTCACGCCCTCCGCCTTTCTCATTTTATCCTGCGGCGCAACGCCTTTTTCTTGATCAAGAAGATCTTCCATGTCTTTTTCGCCGAATCCAGCTGGTAGAGTAGCGGACATTAGACGCGCGACTTTACAAGCGTCGGAGTAAGAGCCGCTGCCGACGCTGATGATACAGTCTATCCTATGCTCTGTGATACGGTGGGGGATGTCGATGACATCTTTGTATGGGGAGTGAGAGCCGACGCCTTCTTTGGCGGTGATGAGACGATCCCCGAGAGCATCTTTTAGATCGGAGATGACAGAGGTATTTTTGGCGAGAGCTTTGCTGTGGACTAGGAGAATGCGCTCAGAATCCCATTCCTTGAGAGCGGAGAGGATATCATCTTTGCTGTGAGAGTTGAAGATGGCATCCGAGCCTGGACGATGTCCGCCTTCGAGTTGGGCGATGCGATATGGCTTGAGAGTATCTGTCATGTTGATGTCACGCAAATTGAGAGTCAACTTTTTGAGATTATGAAAGATCTATGTTCTGGGAACCAGAGCAAGTGAGCTTTGGGTTCTTCGGGCTAATAATAAAGTGGATTAGTGACGTCTTGCTTATGACGCTTTTCCGAGTTCCGAGCCACTATTCCCACTTCTCTGCTGACTGTATCTCAATTGTCAACTAGTCCTCAGGGGGCAAAAGAACTTGAGAGTCTAGGATGCCGAAACAGACTGAGTAAAGAGCCCTCTACGCCGAGGTTGAATTATATAAATATTTTTATCGCTTTGGGTCAAAATCTCGCTGGAATTTGCGTTTTTGACTAGACTTGGCCTTGCAACTAATGCGATACATGATAGTCTTTGGAAGCTGCCGTGAATAGTTCCAGAAAATCTTGCAAGGTTTCCCGCAACCATAGCAACATAACAAGAAGGTCTATGGCATAGAACAGAACTCAAATTTCTAATCGAGCCTTAGTCCATAGCTTTGTCACCAGTCATCCTATAAACGGTTCAAATACTGCGGAAGGCTCGTCAATCTGGACTGCGAAACATAATGAAATGTTTAGATGTGTTCCGGAATATCGGCGTAAAGAATGAAGGGAGTCAGCAAATGTAAGATAGGTATGACTCCTCCACCGCCGTCCTACCTATCGCTACACGTTGACTGCCCACTAGCCGAACAGCATAGCCACTGGCAATGATACCGCAATCAATCAGTCAGGCGGCCTTCCCTATGAGTCACCGCGATCTCTCGAACCAGTTTAAAAACGACTCCGGCTTCTTCCACAGTGACCAAGCTCAAGATACAATGCTAGACGTTTCAGATGATAGCTTTTCACAGCCACCCAGAAGCACAGCATCCATCCTACTCTTAGTTCCAGTTAGGTTGAAATCTATCACTACAGTATGCCCTATCGTCTAACGCATGATGAACCTCCGGAAGTATAAAAAGTTACATTCTACTCATATCATCGCCCCTGCGACCACTATAAAAGGCGTTACTGTACCGGATACCGAACACCAAGGCAGTGCTGCACCTGCGCAGACTCACGGCCAATACGTCCAGACGGTCGCTACCCACGGTATATCGACGGCACAGGCTGGGAGCGTGATGCACCGAGGTGGGCAGGCTATTGTGCGGGATGTCAGAAAGCAGAGAAGGAGTACGATATACCTCGATCAGCGATCGAGCTTTGTGAACACTGGAGGAAAGGGTTTTGTAGCGGATATGGGGTTTGTTGTATGTGTTTAGATATTCGGCCGCGGTCTCACGATGGTCTGTATCCGTTGTATGTTGATGGGCTTGGGTGGGTTTATGGTGCGACGAGGTGGCAGTTCTACTGTCAGGCCTGTCAGGATGAACACAAGATGGAGGCCCAGGGGGGGGAGGATGCTTAGATTCATGGTGTCTATATCACAAGGGACAGGGTCAGCGATGATACTCCGGCATTGACATGATCTCTCCACTCACGACTCTGGAAATAACTGAACTGGCAGAGGCAAACCCATTTTACTTCCAATAAAACCGATGATAAGCCCAGCGCTACCTGTCTGGAACCCTGTACAGGTTGCCATCTTCAGATTAGGGATTCTACATAATCAACTTACACATAACAAACAATATCTGCTTCGCCAGACTCCAATCAACTGCTCACCTATATATCCTATGTTGAGCAGCTGAACCCGACCAGTAAAAGTCATCATCGAGTAACGGAATGCTCACACCATACATAGCCCTAACCCTGAAACGCCTGGAAACCTTGAACGGTGCATCATTCCACATCTCAGCATCATCTTGGTGCCACGGCAAATGCACATTAAACCGCTCCAAATGTCCCATCACCAACAGCGGCGTAAGCATGTCTCTCTCCATCCCCACAAACTGTGCTCTCCCGTCTCCAGAGGTCCAAACAACAATCCGCAACGTCCGGAGATACGATAGTTTCACGAGTTCATTGCAGACATTATTCCACAGCGTTTCAGTTTCCGGTGCTGGGACATCTAGGGATATGTCCCAGGCTTGAGGATGGCTGTCGTAGTACTGGCTCACACCGCCGTATAGATGCCACCCAACCTCGATGTGTTGCATGGAGGCGATGTGCTGCTTGGGAAGCATGGTGTCTAGAGATGTGAGTGCTGACTTTGAGCTTGCTTGGCCAAAGCCAAAGCAGAAGGTGTTGTCGGAGTAGATGTACGAGATAGACTCCATGTATCTACGGAATCAAGTCAGTATGGTTTTCATTCTCAAGCTGCGGATGTACATACGCTGCGCGACAAAGCAACGGGATTCTCAGAAGTCCTCTCTGCGGCAACCACTGATACCCCTCAGACTCAAACCTAGATTGCTTCAGTCTGCCACGCTGCACAGTCAAATGCACCTTGTGATTGCCCACGACAAGGCGCCAGATATGCATTCGCACCTCTAGCGGCAGTCGGCTAAACAGCAATGATTCCGATTGCGCCTTTTGAAGCGAGTCGATGGCAGGGAACTTTTCTTCCAGCGATTGCGCATAAGGCACACTCCAGTCACGGGGGTCAAGAACGGGCTCTGGTTCTGCCGCGTTGTCTCTGTGCGTGTCGGGATGCAGCTTCCTGTGCATCTCCTCAATTTCACGCGGCGTCAGAGGTTCCTTCGGGAGTTTGGCGCCGCGATACTTGTACTTGGTATCGGTGTTTCTCCCGAGTAAGCGATTTAGAAACTCCATGGTTTCGGTATATGGTGGTTTTAATTTGACGCCGGTAAGGAAGAGTGTTTGTCGCCTCGGTGTGGCTTGTAATCAAGTGATGGGGATATTGGGTCGTTGAACGTTGGCGAGATAGAGGATATCGAGATAAATAAAGGCGCTGTCATGCTACTTAACGGTCTACAGAAGCCGTGATATGCGCAACAGGCGGCCTCAGACCTGCAAGATGTCACATCTAACGATGCAGGAGGCAAGAAAAACGCCCAGCTCATTTCCATCGGAGGCATGGCTCAAATATGAGCAGCTGAAAAGCCTTGGGCTGACTGGAGGCCAGCGCTAATCTCGGCTTCGGCAGGGTAGCGTCAGACTATAGGACCGTGCTTCAGACCCCATTCAGCCCTGTTTAAGTGGTTGATAAGAGATAAGGTGGGATAAGATACCATGATAATACAGTGCCTTACTGGATGTTCTTATTTCTAAAAGGATTGACAGAACTTGCTCTCTGCAGGTATTTGTTGAGCATCTCCTCCTCCTCAGGATTCCACACATCTCGAAACAGCCCGTTTCGTAACTCAGCGCCAAAAGGTTCAAGAACTGTAGTCGAGACTCTCGACAGACCCCGCAGATCATCAGCTTCTTCTGCCCACTTCCCACTAAGTAATTCCGTCTCTTCCAAGACAACATCACATGGACCCTTGACATGAGCCAGATATTTCCCGAGCTCTCCAGCCCTAAACGTAGCTCCAGTTAAATGCAGCTGCTTTAAACACGCATGACGTGCTCTGGCGAGGACTTCACCGAAACTGCTTGAATCTAATGCATATTCAGAAAACGCAATGGTAAGGTGTTCGAGGCCAGGAGCCTGGAGGAAAGTTGAGAGGAAGTCAAATACTAATTCCCTCGCATTCTCTTGGCCGGTGAAATACCACCCTGTTCCGCTTCTCCTGCTTCCTTTCTGGGCTGCATCAAAAGTGAGCGTCTGCAAGTTCTGAAGCGATTCGATGAGTGAAGCTCGCTCGGAGGGAGACATGGATAGTTGCGTGTAGGTCCAAGGCCCAGTGCACTAGATTCTTATATCTCGCAAGGTTATGCCTGCCTGGTGCAACGCTACCGGCAGCTTGTGTAAGAAATCGGTTGGTGGTTCGAAATCAGGATTTCTGTACAGGAGGGAAGCTTCGGACCAGGTGCAAGGCGCCAGCATGACTGCTCGCAGAGATGAGCGGTAGTCTCGGTCGATAAGGTAAGCATCTTCCTTGTGAAAGATATCTCCGCCATCGGTGATTTTTAACCTATCGGCATAAGGCATCTTTGCCATAGCTGATGCGATACTGGAAAGGAAAACACCATTC
>JABSSZ010001253.1:0-11006 GCA_013755755.1 Fusarium sp. NRRL 25184
TATTATTCTTATATCCAGAAAAAGAGGGGAATCAAATCAACCCCTCCCTGGCAGACTAATAAAAAAAATCAAGTCTATAATTAATAAAATAATCACATTCTGGTCTGATCAGCCCTCTCTGGCAAGCTGCCATAGGAAAGCACTACACTGAACTAGCAAAGGGAGGCATCAAGTGCTCTGTTATTGACAAAGATCTCTGGAAGATACAGAGTCCAGATGAACTTATTGCACAGATCGAGGCCGTGGGTAAGGGACAGGCCACCCAGTCCGCCACATGGACTCAGTCCCTGGCTCAGCTCAGGCCCGTTTTACTAGGCCTCAACGACTTTGCAGCTCTCACTTCATGGCTCATGGGGATGGATGGCAAAGTTGCTGCTGTGGTCTGGGGTTCGATTAGACTCATCATCAAGGTAAGTTATAACTGATGGCGCTCTTACAATCCCAAGATCACTTCCACTTCTTCGTCTTCACGTTCTGACTAGTCTATACAGTTTGCCCAGCCTGTTCTCCCTGATATCATTGAAATGCTCGAAACACTAGAGCATGCCTTACCGCGGATGCAGCAATACGAGCGGGAACTGCCCATGACCGAGACCCTGGAAAAGGCGCTTTCCGATATGTACGGCGAAATCATTGTCTTTGCGCCCATGCAATTGCCTTCTTCCGCAACAACCCCGACGTTGGCAGAAACCGCACCATATGGTCCCAATTCAGCAACGATTTCTCAGAAGTCATTGGCAACGTCCGAAAATGCTCAAGACGAGTCGACGAGGCAGCAGATATGATCAGGCTTTCAAGGGAAGCGCGTAATAGCGATACACTGGCCGCCCTCCAGGAGGTGCAAGGGCTTCGCATCTCAGATGGTGCCAAATTGCCCTGTTTCATGATTCCCTATGGGCTGAATCTCAGGTTCTTTGGGAGAGAGAATGAGCTGAATACTTTGAGAGAGTTCCTCGACCCAAAGCCCGAGAGGAAGAGCTTGCGTGCTGCAGGCATTTACGGGCTTGGCGGTGTCGGCAAATCCCAACTTGCCTTGCACTATGCAAATACCTCGATGGAGATCTATGATGCCATCGCCTGGATATCATCAGAGACTCAGATCAAACTTGTTCAAGCCTTGTCCAGGTTTGCGAACAAGCTCGGCCTTACCGAGGATGACTCCGAAGATAACTACCAGGGCGTCCAAAAAGTACGGGATTGGCTGAATACACCGAAGAAACCCTTTTTACTCATCTTCGACAACGTCGAAAACATCAACATTCTCGACCAGATCTGGCCTGCAAGCAACAAGGGGTCCATCATCATCACAACCAGATCGCCGAGTCAAGCGTCTAAGTGAGCATCCAACACCTTGGCACTGCAATCATTCTCCCCGGAAACTGGAAAAGCGGTTTTGGAATCTCTCACGAGTCTCAAGCCAGCCGATCAAGACAATGAGGCTGCCGCGCAAGAGGTTTGTCAAGTCCTAGGTGGACTGCCCCTAGCCATGGTACAGATAAGCGACTTCATCAGAGACCGAGCCTACTCCTATACAGAGTTCCTGAGAATCTACAAGAAGTCGGCAGAGAAGATCTTTGCTAAGTCGGAGAAGCCCGTTGAATATGACGACACCGTCTTTACGACATGGAACATCTCCCTGCAGAAACTGTCCGAGGAGGCGACCAAGTTGCAAAACTTGCTCGTTTTCTTTGATCCAGACTTGATACCTGAGCGTCTCATCACAGATACAAAGGCTGAGATCGGCGACGCAAGTCTCGAGTTCCTGTTTGACGAATTCGAGTATGTTCTCCATTGAACTTGGCATCTGACATGAAGCATGTAACAAACTTTTGTCTAGTTTCGGTGAGGCGGTCATGGAATTGACCCGAACTTCCATGATCAGCAGACTCGCAAGCTCCAAAGCCCTATCGATGCATCGCCTGGTACAGCTGGCTGTCTTCTCACGACTCTCCAAGGTTGAGAGAGTGGAGTTGTTCGACCTGACAGTTCACATTCTGCATTTCGACTTCCCCAACACTTGGCAGAACAGAGGCGCACATCAGGGGCATGGATGGCAATCATGGGAAACCTGCAGCGCCATCCTATCCCATGTGAACTGGCTGATGCAGTTGTCTGTCAAACACAAAATAAAGTCCAAAACTCCCGAGCGCTGGGCTGAACTGCTGTTTCGAGCCAGAACGTGAGCGATGCCCTCTCCTCTATTTCTTTTGTCCAGAGCTTATTGATCATATTGCTGACGCGTTTTGCGAACTCTCTAGGTATCTGTGGGAAAAAGAGCAGCCCGCCCTTGCGAAGTCGTTCTTCGAGTTTGGCCTGAGCATTGACGACGATATTTCCGGCCCAATAGCGGCTCAAGCTCACCGTCTCTTGGGACATGTATTCCTTGACCTCGCTCGGCCTCATGCTGCTCTCGCCGCGTACAAAAAAACACTCGAATTGCGCCAGAAGCTAGATGGTGTAGACTCTCCTCCTGTGGCAGACGTGTGTGATTCCGTTGCCTGCTCCTACACAGAGGCTGGCGATGTGGAACAAGCGTTTGAATATCTAGAGAAAGCAACAGCCATCCACAACGCTCATGACCCGAGCAAGATGATGCGCACTCTGGCTATCAGGGCCATGACGTGTTTGCGTGCCGGCTAGCCCGAGGATGCCCTTGCTGCCATCAGAGAATGCTGGCGTTTGCAGGGCATGGCTCAAAAAGAGATCGAAACGTCCTCGTATCCGAAACATAGTGGAGACATCATGCTTCTCGCACGAATCTTCTGGCTCCAGGGCAACAAGGCTGAGGCCCAGGAGCTGGTATCGCGCACGGTTGCCATGCGTAGAGGAACATTTGGAGAAAATGGCGGGCCAAGAGTCGCGGATTCACTCTTTACCTTGGCTCGGATACTGGAGGATGTGGGAGAGCTTGTCCTGGCTGCAAAGTTGCTCAGACAAGCCATAGAGATGAGCGGAGATGCTCCAGGGATGAAACCGTACAAGGCCAGAGCATTTTGGTTTTCTGCCAACGTAGAGGCCAAGATAGGACGAGAGGAGGCCAAAGTGGCAGAGTTGAGAGAGAATGCTCAAGCTGTGCGGCAGACAATCGAGGGTAGGGAGGGGGCGGATGATGAGACGGATGCTGCTTTTATGAAGCTTGTCAGCTGGATGTTGTGGTAGTTAGAATCATACTACGTAG
Organism: Fusarium sp. NRRL 25184; assembly: GCA_013755755.1. NCBI lineage: Eukaryota > Fungi > Ascomycota > Sordariomycetes > Hypocreales > Nectriaceae > Fusarium > Fusarium sp. NRRL 25184. The sequence continues at coordinate 3,179 of JABSSZ010001253.1, forward strand.
CTCGCGGACGCCAAACAAAGATCCGGCGCTGCAATGCTCAGCGCGCTGGTGACAACGCTGAATATCTTAGCCATGATATGGTATGGTGGAGAGGGATGTCAGTGTTGAGACGGTGTGGCTAAGGTGGTCTGATGTGCTGTTGGCTATGGTGTCGTGGCTGGCTCTGCTTGTTATTCTTACCGTTTACTGACGAAACTGTAATGTAGACCTTGAAATGATGGGAGAGAGGGTCATCATTGGATCTGCCGAGGCTTGTCAGCCAACAAATTCTGCAGGTCTTTATCTCTATGGAAAATCCTTTGTCTTCAACAATGAAACGTGTACTATGAATAAATAAGCTATGCTCAAGCTCTCTAAACGACCCTGGCCCTGCCTGAAAGGTGACATGCGAGACTGCGTTTCTAAAGCCTGTGGTTTTTGCTTCTGAAGATCCAGTCATGATAGCCATAAAATCAGCATCTACTTTGATGGTACCACGGTAGGAATAGGCCAAGAGGGTTCCATCTTCATTCCTAGATTAGCAATGTTGGTCTGTGCAGGGACGACAGATGTTGCTCTGAAATGACGCTTACTTGAGAATGGATCTGACGTGAATACATGTATGAGATTGAGAGGAATTGAGACGCACAAAGTCTGATCCAAAGACTATCTCGGCATCCAAAGGGATACTAAACCCTGGCTCACTGACGACCTTGCCGGATGCGATTGGCTTTTGCATGGCTTAGTGGGAAGGCACTACGATAGATTGGACTGGAAAGAGACTCACCACGATGCTCATACTCTCTCCATTGGAATTGCTTCCTGTGATAGAACATCAATGGTGAGCCTGAAACCAAGGGAACAAGTCTTTTTAACAGTCTCACCTACGGTAAAGCCAGCCTCAGGATACATCCGGACAGTAAAGGCTGGTTCAAGAGACGGCGACATGGCTTGGGTTATGTTTTTCGGAACTGTAACAAATATATTTAATGGAACACGTGTTTATACCATGTGTTTCAAACTAGAGTCATGAATTGGGTCTACAGTACTGATTTTATCTAACTTCTGCCATGTATGTCAAATTGTTTACCTGGAAAGGTGAGTGCAATCCGGTCCGGCTGGCTTCCCAATGCCGGCGACTAATTAAAGTGACTTCTAGTCCGGGTACAAGCTTTGATGTCCGGCGTGTCAATGTTGATCAAACCCGAAATAAGACACTTGAGTGGATAGGAAAATCCGAAAATCACCCTCGGCTGGCTTAGGGTAGTCCAGATGGTTGTGCCGAGGCATGTTTCCATAATAGGAAATGCCCCGCTCCTCAGGTTGGAAGCCTTGTAATACTGTTTACATGTGTCAAGCTTATGATTTATCAAACATTCCTTGACTTGACTGTTGTAACACTTGTGCCATCTCCAAAACCACGTCCAAAATGTCCCCTGCCGTTAACCAAGTTCCCTTCGCAGAGCCTCCGTGGCTTAGAGGCGCCCCCTCGCCGTACTTCAACGCGTCGCATCGCAGATTCCAGGCCGCTTATCGTGAATTCGTTGATGAGAACCTCAATAAGAATGCCCTGGACTGGGAAACAGAAGAGGAGATCCCATCCAACTTATTCGAGGTCTTTGCAAAGGGCAACTTTATCCTGCCGTCTTTGCCAGCGCCTTTGCCTGTAGAATGGCTTCGAAAGCTAGGCATAACTCATATGCCCGGCGAGGTACCTGTAGAGGAATGGGACACTTTACATACCATGATTTATGCAGATGAGGTACGGCACCACATGTTGTATTATCTATCGCGATACTGACTGTATTAAACACCAGATGAGCCGCTCTGGTCTTGCTGGACCACCTGGCTCCATCACTACTGGTGTTGCTTTTGGTATTCCCCCTCTTTTGCATTATGCAGAGCCTCAACTACAAGAAAGGTTTCTTCCAGACCTATTACTCGGGCGAAAGAGAATTTGTATCGCCATTACGGAGCCAGAGTAGGTTGAAGATATAAATAAAAGAGAGATTTACTGATTTCATCTCCAGTGCTGGCTCTGACGTCGCCAACATCACCACGACGGCTACTCTGAGTGGCAACGAATACATCATCAACGGCACCAAAAAATGGATTACCAATGGGATGATGGCAGACTATGCTAGCATGGCAGTCCGAACTGGTGGGGAAGACTCTGGAGGAAAAGGCATTTCTTTGATCCTAGTCCCACTCAAGGACCATCCTGGAGTGACAAGGAGACGACTTAAAGTTGCCGGGCAGATTGTGGCTGGAACTTCCTTTATCGAACTTGATGATGTGAGAGTCCCACGGGAAAACCTAATCGGGCGTGAGAACGAAGGCATGAAGTATATCATGCACAACTTTAACCACGAGCGTATGTTCATCTCTGTTGGTGTCACCCGTCAGGCTCGAGTTGCCCTGAGCAGCGCCTTCGCATATTGTCTTCAGCGCAAGGCATTCAACAAGGTGAGTTAGCAAGGTGGAGTGGATGAGATTGACAGCACAGCTGACTTTGTCAAGACTCTCATGGAACAACCCGTGGTACGTCACCGACTGGCTAAATGTGGTGCAATCCTTGAATCGCAATGGTCCTGGGTAGAATCATTCGCATACCAGCTCTCCAAGATGCCCAAGGAAACAGCAGATCAAGAACTCGGTGGTTTGACCGCTCTGTGCAAAGCCAACGCTGGCATTGTTCTTGACGAGTGTGCAAGATGCGCTGTTCTATTGTTCGGCGGCAACGGCTATACGCGCACAGGCAAGGGCGAGATTGCCGAGAGTAAGCCATTCAACAGATGCCTTTATACCGAGATAGCGAGCTGACACGACGACACAGAGATTTATCGAGAAGTTCCTGGGGCCAGGATTCCTGGTGGAAGCGAGGATGTTCTCTTGGACTTGGCGGTTAGGCAACTAACTAAACAGTTCCGTGCACAAATGGCCAAGGAGACAACCCAAGCCAAGATTTAAACCTGCTCTAGATGCTCGGCTCAGGGACCCCTTCTGTCCATAGACACTGAAATAGATGGATTTAGCTCTTGCGTTGAATATTTTTCATCGATTAGAATGTTACAAGAACTTGGGTACCAAGTATTCCATCAAGAGTGACGTAGATACTACAACTCGGGGGCCAGAATGTAAGCAAAAGAGAGTGCACATCGTCCGGAGCCTGGCTGTTCCGCCTGGCAATTCGGCCCGAACCGCGTCATCTATCCATTAGCAGCCGGATCGGATCAAGCCAAGCCCAGCACGAGTGGACAGTCCGGCAGGAAGTATCTATTTAGTGGCCAGAGCTCAGTAGTTTCGGAACCATCAGATAACATACCATCACAACCTACCAAAACTACAACGAGAATGGCACTGCAGAACACCATCTAGCCTCTTGACTTACCCGCTCCCGAGGGAATCAAGACCTGGCTTGCCACTCTTTGCCTCGTGTAATGTGAATGATCCTGATAATCATGCTATCCCAGATTCCCACGCTGATGAGTGACAGTCTGTGCCATTGAAAACCATCAATCGCCTAGGCTACAGCAGTACTCGTAGCGCCAGGGCCGCATTTTATCGAAAGGCCAAGGTAACAATAGTCATTGGGTTATTAGATGGATACCTAGCTGACTGTCTCAGCTTATCTGTGACTCGGGACTAGAACCGTCGACTGTTGCAACTGCGCAAGCTGCTATTCTCTTAACCTTCTGGACTCCCCGTTCAAAGCAGACTCAAAGCCGAACACAATGTGGCTCACGATTGCTATCGAGAACGCCAAAGGATCACAGGTAGACCTCTACTCTGATCTGTCAGACTCGAGCTCGGTCCGCGCTGACAGTAATCACTCTACACTCAGACGCCTCTGGTGGTGCTGTATTATGCGCGATCGTATCCTACCGCTGGGCATGTGACGTAGCATTCAGATTACTCCCGACCACTTCGACCTGGAGAAGAACATGTATCTCGGATGCATAGAACTCGAGGCGGAGATTGGCCGCTCCACAATGTATTGTGATGATGCGAAGGAAGGGTTAGCAACCATCATGAAGGAGGTTGTCAAGCTCTCCATCGTATTGACCGACGTTCTACTTCTAGCACTCCCGTTGAAGAACACCACTGACCACACCAATACTACCTTGACCCAGCTGCAAGATTCTAAGGGAGCTCTGGCTCGGTGGTACAACAAAAGCCCCCTTTGCAGTTCCGATGGAGCCACCATCACAGCAGACCGGGCAGTGGTTCTTCACATCAATTTGATGTACACATATTACCAGCATGTTTCTTGTTGATATTCGGGGTGTGACCAGCTAACAGTCCTCCAGCTCTGCACACATTGTCTTGTGCCACTTGAACTTCGGACCCAGCATCTTGAATGACCTGGAACAACTGACATCTCTCATTGTCGAAGAGAAGCGCGCGCATCCGCAATCAGTATTGTTGACAGCCTCGACCGACTAAACCAGTCTGGGCTCACGCCATGTTTGCCCACAACAATGCAAGTCGTAAAACCTCTACTTATCTCCAGTTACTAACATATGCAGGGTGGCCTACGCAGCATTAACCCTTGCCTTGCATATTTTTGACTTCACATGCTCCGACACACCAATGGATCAGCTTCCAAGGCATGGTGAGCAGAGGCTTGGCATTGAGCGACGCCTCAACATCCTGATCCAGGCAATAAAGATCTTTCATGAGCAGTATGACGGAGTGGATGGGGTTGTCACGGCCGTCCGACACATTGTGGATTATGTTCACTCATACTTACCCATCTCCTCCACAGGCGCACAATTTTCAAGCGACTCTGACTTAACATTTCGTGTGTCGCTCGCGATGGATTGGAGTCTTAGCAGCGGTAGACCTTCAGATGCTGAGGACTTAACCTCTTATTTAGGGTCGCTTTTCCAACAACCCTCCCAACCCGAGTTGCCTGTCTCTCCAGTCAAGACTAACAACGAAAGAATGGAAGAAACATCCCAAGCCCCAGCGAATGGCGAGGCGGCGACGGCAGAAGAGCACGTTGTGTTAGATCCAATCTGTATTGATCCGTCATCACTTGACTGGGACATCGATACAGGGGGAGACAGGACTACTCTCTGGCCTTGATGAGACTCTCGGAACTTCAGTTCCAAGCGACTATAAGAAAGGACTGGGAGGCGGAAAGTGACCTTGAAAGGCGGTTAAACAAGTACTTGGAAAACTGTAGAGAGCTCAACTTTAATGATCTGATTTAAGTCTATAGCCAGTCTAAACTTTAAAGATGATATATCAGAGTGGAGATCTATAGAGATGGAGGCACTTATGTAGTTTAGGGCATACATCATCAGATTAAATTATAATCATTTTCAAATGTTACCTAATATACATAAAGGCTTAGGTATTTCTTAGCAACTCTTAGTGTTTTATTATGCCTACTATTTCTTAACCTGGCATTGTTAGGCTCCGGTCGCTCGGTTCCGATAAACACTAAACAGAGCCTATCAACCTACTGCAAAAAATGATGCGGGGTAACTAATTTAGTATTTCCTCCCCTGAACCAATTAAATCCAGTGATCTACTTGCCTCGTGACCACGCCGATACAAACCATGCCCGACCTGCTACCCACGAATCAAAAGCAATTTGCACTTCCCCGCCTCGGCTCTCAGTATTATCATCGGCTCCGGTAATGTCTGTTATCAGTCACTTATTATGTTATTAAAGACCCCGTCTCAGACAGACTTAATTCTTCCAAATTTGCCACTGTTACTAGGCTAGTACTACAGACATAAACTGCAAAAATGGTAATATACTTAATTGACACGATTCTTACCACATGTTAACTTAATCCAGGCGACAATTCCAACCGATGCCCAACATCAAAACCAGGCAACAGGATCGTATATCCTGCCGACATACCCCCGCCCAAGCTTGATGCTCAAAGATGGAGAGGGCTCCTATGTCACCGATTCCGCTGGCAAAAAGTACCTTGATTTCACCTCTGGTATAGCCGTGGTTTCGCTTGGCCATTCAGACCCTGAGATTACAAAAATAATCTTTGATCAGGTAGGTGTCTATCTCAGCCCTTATAAAACTAATCATCTAACTTAGACCATCTAGGCAGGTAAACTGATGCATGTATCCATGTTATTCGAGAACGAATGGGCAAATGTCCTTGCCAAGAACTTGGTTTCTATAACAAAAACCTCAGGAACTATGTCAGATGCACACCAAGTCTTTTTGGCCAGCTCGGGCACTGAGGCGAACGAAGCAGCACTAAAGTTTGCTCGCAATTTTGCTAAGAAGACAGACCCTTCTGGTAACAAGTTCGAGGTCGTCGCTTTTGCCAATGCCTTCCATGGTCGCTCGTTTGGCTCTTTATCAGCCACCTACAACCCCAAGTATCGAGAACCCTTCGCACCTCTCGTTCCAGGATTCAAGCACGGCACTTTTAACGAAACCGAGGGTTTGGACACTTTGATCACTGATAAAACCTGTGCTGTTATTGTTGAGCCGCTTCAGGGAGAAGGAGGCATTTACCCTGCTAAGCCAGAGTTCATGGCGGCTTTGCGAAAGCGTTGTGATGAAACAATGGCTCTCCTTATCACTGATGAGGTTCAGAGTGGTATCGGTCGCACGGGGTCGTTCTGGGCACATGCCCATCCTTCGCTGAGAAATCCAAAGACTAACAAAGTTATTGCTGAGCCAGACATCATCACCACGGCAAAAGCTCTTGGCAATGGATTTCCAGTTGGTGCTACAATCGTGACGCGAAGAGTTGCTGAGACTATCGGACTGGGAATTCACGGGACTACCTACGGAGGTAACCCCGTCGCATGTCGAGTTGCAAACCACGTCATCGATCGAGTGTCACAGAAGGATTTCCTCCATCAGGTGCAGGTTAAGTCAGACCATCTCGTCAAGGGGCTTAAGGATCTGCAAGAAAAGATGCCCAATACCATCAAGGAGATTCGTGGTCATGGGCTGATGCTTGGAATTGAGCTACAGCCAGATCACAGTTCCAAAATATCAGATGTGATTAAGACTGCTCGAGATCATGGTCTTCTTGTTATCATTGCTGGGCCATGTATCCGTATTGTTCCGCCTCTGACAATTGAGCAAAAGGATTTGGACAAAGGACTGGAGATTTTTAAAGCGGCTCTCCAGGAGGTATGTGGGTAGGAGGCATGAGAAGTCAGGATATGCCGAATTACGCACAGGGAGAAATATCTAAAGAGCATTGCGTTCCTGTATTCTATTTGGTAGCTTATTAGATCCCGATTTATTGGCAGGCAAGGTCAGCAACTTCGGGTCGATACCGAATGTAGCTGACAGGGAGACTTACGATTCATCCGCTCAATTTACTATTTTTAATTATTGACTGTTCCCAACGAGCGCCATTTCCAAATTGAACGACTGTAGGGTCTCTATGAGGTAAATGAAAATAGCATATTGGCATGAGGCAAAAGACTCCAGGTAGCCACTGGTAATTAGTATAATAGTAATAGGTAGTTTAAGTTAGCTAAGGTAGATATCGCTTTGGCAAGCAGACTCCTGGCATATTTTATTATCTAATACTTGCCCAATCCCAAGTCTCTCTGAAAAGATGTATCCAGGCCGTGTTTCTACCACCAAGAAATTAAGAATCATTCGTTCTCCTGTAAAGAGAGGGGGATAAGCTGTCGCCTTGAAAGCCGTCCAATAACTGCATTCTGAGACAAACAGCATTTCCAGCCGCGATGTGCTGGCATCGTACTTATTTAGCATTTTACAATATAAACCCATTACCCACCCCTCATTCGGTCCTTTACCTGACCGAAGCTTCAGACGAGGATATCTTATTTATTCCCTAATATCCTATATATAGCTTTGTCTGTATATTATATC
>JABSSZ010001255.1:0-29138 GCA_013755755.1 Fusarium sp. NRRL 25184
CTATAATATTATTATATAGAAGTTTATAAAATTCTGAAATTGCTATTTTAGCTCTGTATAACTGATCTTTATTTATGCGGTAAATGCTGGCAGAGTTAGCTGACTAATATAATTTTAGCTAATAGAATAGATAACTTATAGCGTGCTGCGTGCTAATGTATGATATGGTTATGGTGGCGTTTTAATACTCGTTACTTTTGCATCAGAATGTTAAGTCACTATGACTTACCGCCTCGCTACTTGCTCATCTTTGTTCATGCTAGCTTAGCTTTCGATCTTTATCACAGTTATCGTGGATATGGAGGGACGTCTTTTTCCTTAGAAGCAGCTTTCGTATCTGGTCAGGAGATGAATGTTCGTTTGTTTTAGGCACTAGGTAGGCCAAAGTATGAGACGAAGGTAATTAGCTAAATATGCGAAAAGAATGAAAACAAATCCAGAAGTTGTTAGCCAGTAGCCTTTGAATGCAAAGTTGCCTATAGAAAGTTGTGGGTTAGGGGTAGTAATGCCTAAGGCACAACTGATAGGCCGGGCCAAGCTGGCTGCGCTTATCAACCGTCCAGTTTTAGAATCTCGCACAGCTCAGTACTGGAGTATTTGGATTTCACGTTGTGTATATCCTACCTGTCAACTATATAGCGCCTTCTCGGGAACATAACTAGATAAACAAAAGTCATATTATACCCCCAAGATCCAATGTAGTATCAAGAAATGAAATCAACAATTAACCCTGGTCACATAGATAGTACCGCTTAATAGATAACGTGCTCTTTACCTGATACTCGCATCTGCCGCCCAAATAACGCTCCTTAATTACCATCAACAAAGCCTCGCACCATCTCATCCAAATCCACCGAGTAAAGCCAGTCAATATCAAACGGCTTAGTCTCAACATCAGCCTGCTTAGGCATCCTTCTCTTGTTAATCTCATTATTCAGCTCAATGATCTTATCAACACGCTCCTGTCTTCCCTTCTGCCACCTTCCAAGGGCATCACTAAGACCCTCACTGTTCTTCTCCTTCAACTGCCCAAGAACACCGGCGAAGGTGTAAACATCCTCGAAAGCCTGGTTCACGCCTTGGCCAGCGGTTGGGGGGATAGCATGAGCTGCGTCGCCGAGAATAGCAACACGACCATGCTTGGCGCTGGAAGCCCAGGTCTCAAGCTTGGGGAGGAGATAAAATGGCCAAAGATTGACCCTGTCAGTTGAGATTTCTGAGGTGGAGTTTGCGACGATGGCGGGGAAGTCCTCGTTGCCTTCGCGGAGAAAGTCAACGCACCACGTCTTATCAGAATTCATCGCCTTCCAAGCATCACGGCCTGGATCTTCACCAACGAAAATCTTCTGCTTTCCAATGAGAACTTCCGAACCATCAGCCAACTGCGGTGCAATGACGAAAGCGCCGCGCTTGTCGTGCATGAATGTAGCTGGAAGCTTATACTCGTTGTTCTCCAACTTGAGCTGCTTTGCTGGAACAGCAGCTGTGACGCCAATCATATTGGTGAACTTTGGTTCCAATTCTGGATGGAGGTATTTCCTCACACGAGAGTGAATACCATCCGCGCCAACAAGAAGACTAGCGGTTTCTTCACTTCCATCCGTAAAGCGCCACGTAACGCTATCCTCCGTCTCACGAACAATACTCTCAAACTTTCTCCCATACTCAACCTTGATACCCGCCTCACGGACAAGATCAAGAAGAACATTAATGAGCTCAAAGCGATAAACACGAATACCAGAGTATCCGTACTTCTCCTGATTGCCAAACTCAAAAACATCAACGAGTTTATCGTCTTGGGAGTAAAAGTACAAGTCCTGGAATTTGTAGGACTTGGGGAGCATGCGTTCAAAGACGCCGAGCCTGTCGAGGGCGCGGAGGGAGTTGGGGGATAGCATGATTGCGCCGCCAATGTCGAGGGGCGCGCTTTGTTGTTCGTAGGCGGTGGATTGTATGCCTTGTTGGTGTAGGGCGAGGGCTAGGGCGAGACCTGAGAGGCCTGCTCCGATGATGGCGACTTGTGGGGATGACATGTTGGTCTTGAATAAGGCAATGAGGTCGACTTAGAGTTGAAGAAGTATAGTAGAGTGTGATTTTAGTGTTCTGAGAATTGGTGCAAGTGAGATGTGAATGTTGGTATGATTGATGAGTTTCTGATGCATCACCACCTCGCCCATGGCCTCCTATATATACACAACCCTCAGCCACCCTTCCTCCCAAATCATCTCACCGTCTTCAAATCCTGCGGCAATTTCCTTGGCGTCGGTCTTTTGCCAAAAAATCCCTTCATTCTCACACAATCGCGCCGCTGACTTCCGTCTCAACCAATCATCTTCTCCAAAACCCCTCTTCTACCGGCCGAGTCGCTCCATCCGGCCGATATACATTCATTCTCGGCCGGCTTACAGTCAGCACAGCCTCTAACAGACTCTCTAGATATATTTAATAGGCTGGTTCGCTTATTCATGCGCCCGCTTGAATGCTCGGACTCGTTAGTGCTGATTTCTAAGCTGCGGCGCAGTTTTCGCATCGCAAAATCAACTGCCCGGCCGAGACGTCGGGACCGACTGACTCGGCCGGATGATATGGAAGGGGATTTGCTATAAAGACTAGGGATGCGACACGCAGAAGGCTTTGCTCATCAACTTACTCACACTGACAATCACCCACTGCAAACAATCTTAGCTCATTTATAGCTGACCCTGACTCTCATACTATCATCACTTTACCTCTATCATCCTCGCTTGGCATCTGTGATCTACGCAGATCTACCCCACTCAACACCAACTACCGCTTCCCCACTAAAAACCACTTCAAAATGCACTTCCTCTTTATCGGCGGAACAGGCCGCAACGGCTCTCTGGCCGTTCAAGAAGCTCTCTCCCGCGGCCATACAGTGACTGCCCTCGTCCGCAACACCAAATCCGCCAAACTCCCCTCTCACTCCAACCTTACCCTCGTTCAGGGAACACCAACCTCAGAGCCCGACATCGTGAAGGCTCTCACAACACCCCAGCCTCCTCAAGTAGTCATCTCAGCCCTCGCCCAAGTCCGAGTCACAGAGTCGCCGTTCTCAGCTCTTCACCCTGATACTACACCTGATTTCTTGGCTGTTAGCATGTGCACTCTCCTTGCTGCTATTTCCCAGACCAATATTTCACCTAAGATTGTTGTGAACTCCGCTCAAGGCGCTGGCTCATCGTGGCGTTCTATGAATCTCCCTGGCAAGATGATCTTTAGCCATGGAAGCATGGGCACTGGACTGAAGGATCATAACGAGGTTGACCGTCTGGTGCGCGAGAGTGGTTTGACTTTTGTTCTTTCTCGACCTGTTATGCTTGCCGAGGGTGAAGCCCAGCCTGTTAAGGTCTGGCCTGATGATGGAAAGGGTTGTGCTTGGATGCCTAAGATTACTAGGGGGAGTGTTGGGAAGTGGCTTGTTGATGCAGCTGAGAGCAATGAGTGGGATGGACAATCCCCTGTTCTCAGCAACTAAAATATTTCCAGATGGAAGCTCCAGGTGCATTGGTTAGTTAGGTATTGTTTCTTGATTGCTGTTGTAATTCCTAGAATAGTTAGTTCCATGGACAGTTCTTGGGCCAAATTCCAGATCCTTTTATTTTCGCTCTTAAGCTTCTGTAAGCTAGCAAAGTCACATTAGGAAAATCATCGATACACAATGATTTATCCTCCCCATGCCCTGAAGAGCTGGCCTCGGCGCAAGCGGCTCGGTCTGACAAACCCAGCCGGCGTCTTTTCTACCAGACAAACCTCTTCAAAGCCCTCACGCTCCTTCGCATCTATGAGCCTCATCCCCGCAACTTCCTCATTCGCCAGCAGCATAGGCACATCACCTAGATTCTCCTTCGCGCACTTCTCCCAGGTCCTGATTTTGAGCTTCTCGTCTGGCATCCATTCTGAACTTCTAGTCCAAGGCGCCGGCAGCCTCGCGTATGTATTCAGTATTCTCCATGGCCGTCCGGCAGCTAATTGGTAAATATATCTTTTCTCCGTCACATACGTCTCGTGGTTCAAACGTATGTAGACGAGGTCAAACTTCCAGCTCTGACCTGCTCGTGTCTGGCCTTGAACTATGTATTTGGTGGTGGGAAATGCCCAAGTCTTAGTCCGCCCTCTTTCTATATGACAGCGCAACAGTGTCGTGTAAATGTCCAGCTTGTAGGAGCTTAGCGGTGCCACTGATTCTAAGACGGTAATATCTGCATCAGCGGTATCTGGCAGCTCAACTACCAGCTGTAGAGCCTGAATGATCGATTTCCAGAGTGAGTACTGATCCTGGTGGTGTCGTTCTGGACATGGTGTCTTGTGCTGCATGCCCACGCATGGAACGTGGAGACGCTTAATATTTGGCAGAGCAATGGGATGAAAGCAGTCATCCGAGTCCCAGGTACCAAACATTGCATCACACAGAGAGCCCAGATCGATGTGGACATGCTGCATGCGGGGCAGCAGGGAGCGCAGATCCTCGCAAACATGGGGTTCATGTCCATCATAATCCTCCATATATGAGGTTTCTAAAGTGAGCTCCAGACTGATGCAACTTGGCGGAATGCTTCTCAGAATGGCTGAAATAATTGACTTTTTGATGCTGCAGGACGGGAGTTGGTGAAGGCGCCCGAGAGAGAGGGACCTGAGATTACTCATGCACGGAATCACATCCGCCGCCAGTTGAAGTAATGAATTTTGAGTGTCGTTGTCAAATTCTGGTCGTCTTTCATGTGGGAAATTTGTATACATAGTCAAAGAACGCGTCAGAGAAGAAACGGCCCGTCGATCATGACATGCTAAGAAGCGATCCAATTGAGGGTACAATAATAACACTAGGTCCTTGTAGAGCAGGCGAAGAGCAACATCGTGCCACTGCTTGTTAACGACCAGACAAGAAAGGATGGTAGGTCTATGATCGTCGCCAGGGCTAATGTTCTCAAACACTTTGGTGAGAAGTTCGGGCGGGAGAGTTTTGGCCATTGGATGGAGGTTTGTTGTGAACAAGCACAGTCAGAGAGAAGATTGGGGTATTGGGGGGAGCAGAAAAAGAGACTGTATAAGTACCGGGCAGGATTTGTTGGGGAGGCTACGCTAAGCGTCCTGGCATCTCCATACGGATAGGTACGTGTCCCTCCTATTGGGAGGAGCGGATGATGGCCCAATCAATCAACGTGGCTGAGTCAGACCGACAGGACGGATTCAATAAATTATAATAACAAGGCGGGTTTTGATGCATATCATACCTAGTTTGAGTACCAATCCATTCTATCAAATATTAATTACATTATTATTAGACAGCATGCGAAACCTTGTTATAATACCAAGTGTATTATCTATTTTAGTACTTGTAGTATTTTACTTACTTTCTATTACATTTAAGCTCTAATATATAGTTAAACACGCTTGAGATTTTCCACTTCCCGTAAGGCGTAATTAGTTGGCGTGGCTATGCTATGCTAAGGTGTTCAGCCGCACCATAACTGATTACCACGCGCGGCCATTTTCAGGCCGCCAATGTTTTCCTTCACCCTCGCTTCCATTCCCTTGGAGACAGCCATGGATATTATACCAGAGCCTCGCGATGCTATTCCAGGGATTAGGTGTCCACTTGCGGATCCGATACTACCTTTCAATGGCGGCGGCTTACAATCGTTCGGCAGGAAGCTCAGGCGCGAATTAGGAAAGCCGGAGTCAATGACGGCCGAAAGACGAGCTTCTTTCTTGCAGTCTTGGTTATTTTTTGGCCTGTTGACAGAAATACTATCTGAAAACTTTCAAATGGAAGATTTCATAACCCGCTCAGCCTCCAATACTACCTGTTCGCTTCTCAGCTTAGCAAGACTACCAGCCATTATGAAAGGGCGAGCAGTACAGAAGGACGAAATTGCGAAGCTGTTGCAGTTTGCAATAAGCGAGGTTTGCCTTTGGGATCTCAGAGGATACCTCGACAGCTCCCCCGCCGGAGAGACTGGACTTGCTGTTCACCTATTGGCCAAGACCCTATACTCGATCTTAAACGAGCCAACAGATGAAGATTTATGGACTTGGAAATGGAGTTCAAGATTCTTGGAGAACTACATGCAGAGCCATGGCTGGTGTCCACAGCAAATCGCATGGATCATGCGTTTCTGTGATGCTCCAACAGCATGTTACTTTGCCCGGCTCCGACGCCCTTCATCACTTTCACATGACAAGTGTACACGCGAAGCCTGTACAGCAAACGACGTCAAACTGGATTCGACGTATCGACAGCGTCATGTCACTGATGGCTGTAACTGTGAGACACTCAATGTAAATTCCGTCGAGGTCAAGAAGATTATTCGACAAGGAGGAATTCCCCTCGTATCTGTTCAAGACCGTGGTAGAGGACGCCTCAGCTTGAAATTGTGTGAGGCGACTCCAAGGACTCGATATACAGCTATATCACATGTTTGGTCGGACGGGTTGGGTAATCCTACTGCCAATGCGATACCTCAATGTCAAGCCGAAAGGATTTCCAGAGCTCTATCCCGTGTCTCGACCAAGAAGAGGTTTCCCAACAACGACCGACCAAACGAATACGGTATACAAATCGAAGAAGATTACACACAATCCAAGGCGTCACAATGGTGGAATTTCGGACGCGAGGGTCCTCCACTGTTCTGGCTGGATACACTCTGCATTCCTATCGCTACACCAGGTGCCTCGGTCGATGAAAAAGCGGATGTGAACAGATTGAAGATGTTTGCGATCAACCAAATGAGTCTTGTTTACACATCAGCTTCCCAGGTCTACATTCTCGACTCTGAGCTTGAGGTAGATGCTGATATCCTCGATGAAAGGACCCAAACCGAACTGTTAGCACGTCTAGTTTGTTCTGCGTGGATGAGACGATGCTGGACACTGCAAGAGGGCGCTCTAGCGAAAAAGATCATCCTCGACTCCAAGTTTGGCCCACTGACACCACGGATCCCCGGCGTCAACGAGGCATCTTTCATGGATATGACGGAGGCGCCTGGAATATTCATCCACCGCTGGATACTGAGCTTTTTTCGTCTTGTGCGTCTTCTCGTTATCAGCATGATTACATTTTCACCTAATGAAAGGTTTTTCATGAAAGACTCACAAATGGTCAATGCTCACTTGCGCGTCGGGCTCCAGCAGGTACTCTCTGACGTTATTCGTACATACGACCGCGGGAGGTTCCTGGGGCGAGCCACAGCAGAGAGCCAACTTGAGCAGTTTTGCAAGGTGTGGAACCATCTCGCGTACAGAAATACTACTCAAAAAGACGATTTGCCCGTCATTTTTGCCAATCTTCTCGACCTGAATGCATGGAAGATCTTACAGTACCCCCCCTCGGAGAGAATGACGGTTCTGCTGAGGAGCGTTGATTATCTCCCTGTTGATCTTTTATTCAATCATGGTTCTCGTCCTTTTGCCTCCCTGGATTGTCAGATGCGCTGGATACCAAAATGGCCAAGCCAGACGAGAATGCATCCCTCATCCGATGAGTCGTTGAGCAAGTTTGCCATAAACGCTACCTCTCACAAATACCGCAATATTCTTCAATGGGTCGAAAACGGAGATCTCGAGCTCGCTTTGGTGGATAGTGGATTATTCTGGATAATTCAACTCAATGGATCTGACGTAAGAGATCCAGCTCATCCTTCATTTGTGATCAGGGTAGAAACCCCCAGAAGTCCAAAGACCTTGGGCTTGATGGTTCAACTTGATTACCCAGCAAACGATGAGCTACAACGGAACGACAGCTGCGCCGAACTGCTGGTACTTCAGGTGAAAGACGATTCTCTCTGTGGTACTACACTGGGTTGTCTCTTGCGTGTGATCGAAACCGAAGAAGACTCCAATCAGTTTATCTGTCTTTACGATTGTCCTTTGACCTGCACACTCGCAACACCAGAAGAGCTTACTAACAGTTTCACTGCATCATCCGTCGTGCTTACACGTCCCAACAAAATTACATTGCGATGCGGTCAGTTCCCACCAGATGCTCAAGATTCATATGAGGAGGCTAACTAGTGCTCCCAGGTGATGGACCACGGATACCAAAAGATTCTCAGCGGATCCTTCTGGACACCCTTTTCTTCTTTGCCAAGTATGTCACTATGATGAGCGTGATCGTTACAGGGATCTTGTTCCACAGCATTAGTGTAATCATACGTATCGTTATCGAAACACGTCTAGGATGGTCGAATCTTAATGCGGTTGGTAAAGCTGCTACCATAATTTTCGCCCTGGAAGCCAGCTGGGCTTTCTATTTGATCATTCCGCCACCATTAGCGCAGGCTCTCTTCGTCATTAGCAGACTACAAGAGGCTGGAGGTTTAAAATCATTGGAGACTGCATGGGTTGTACTCAGTTTATTAGGGAATCCCTGGATCGGGGCGTTCTTCGGCAACCTTGTTCTTTTTTCGGTTAAATCGTTGTGTGTGAAGATATGGCGAACATCATTTCAACCCGAGTGGCCTGACAATGGAGGACTGGCTTGGAAGATTTACCTTTTGATTTCTCGCATACACGCGGCGAGCCGTGTATGGCTGTTCTCAATGGAAGTTCAGGATAGAGAGTCTCCAAAAAGGGAAAGATATCAAGATAATAGCTGTTGAGTGTAAAGTGAGCTGGAAAATAGTTCTAAATCATATTCTTTTCAAAAGGTTATAAGATATAACGAACTACTGATATATGATACTATACGATACTCAGCAAAGTTACCTGGACTATTTGCCATTAAGAATTATTATTTTATATATAGCACGGCTTTCAGTCACCATAGGCTGAGTATTCGTTCTATCAACCACCAATTTCTTTAATTCTAAACAATACGTCCGGGCTTCTCGGAATACCAAGTCTCTCACCAAGACTTTCCAGGAACTTCCTGTCATTATTCTTTCAAATGTAGGCGGTTCTGTAAGGCTCCAGGAAAGTAATTATTATAACATGTCATTTTACTCTGGCTGTGAATGTAATTACTTTCTTATTGAACTTCTCTACATTGGTGTCCAGGGTTGTCAGTTTTGATAACGATGTGCGACTTTCGCAATTTCATCTGAACTGCAGAAACTTCCCTGACCTAGCAGCTCCGCTGAACTTCACGTACAGCGTGCGGAAACAGTATTCTAATATTTAGCCAAGACGAATGTCCAACTTCCTAATAACATGTCCTCCACTCTTCTTTGTCGCAAAATTAAAGTTGCCGTGTCGAGTACCAGTGAACCAAACCCCTCCCTGCTCCGTAGCATGCTCCTATCCAAGCTTCACAATATCCATGCCCTCCGCGCTGTAAAAGAACATCGAGTGATTAGGAGAAACAGTAGAAACTTGGCAGCACAGTCAGATCTTGCCACCAGAAATAGACTTGCTTGCAATGACGATTCCTTTGGAGGTAGTGATGAAGTTGCCATTTCAGTATTGTCAACCATCTGCAGTGTTGTTCCAGCCAGCATAATATCTTAGCGACACCAGTCCTGCACGATTCCTGTCTACCGTGGAAGGATAGTCAAGCTCACTGGTAACGTTGGACTGCGAGCCGAGAATGCGTTGCGTTAGAGTGTTTTGAGCCGAGATGAAGTCGTCGGTGATAGTAGCTGTATGCATCACCAGACTATCAGGCCTGCAGCCCTGCATCAGAGACATTTTGGGATTATATGTCACATTTTTGGTGTTTTCGGCGACACTTCTTACATCCTTCAACTGAATATTTGCATTGAGTCGTCTTCTGAATAAGGGAGCAAGTTGTTGGTGTCACCCAGTCAGCAATAGATAGTGGAAATGAGTTCTGAGTTTGGAAAAGGCTTTCCTCTACGGATAAGAGAACTCCAGAACTTGAATGTGGGGGAATAGACAGATCGGGAGGGCTTGATATAACGGGGAGATTATAGCGATGAGGAGTTAAACTCGAAGAACAGTTGTACATCTCGACTAAGAAGAGAGTATAAAGTTCCCGCTTTGCCTGCTGCAAATCATAAGGCATCACCAGCCCAAATCCACTCGACCCTTTTACTTCGTATCCTAACGGCCTGAGGAGCCAATCTGGCGCGAGGCCTCCGACATCGCCGGCAGCGGTGGTTCCTGAGCTTGAAACGCTCGACCAGGAACGGCAGTCCCTGGGCCGCGAGACTGAATAGTTGGAATTCTTGCGATAGGAACAAGCTCCGAGGTAGCCTAGTGTTCTGTTAGGTTGCACAATAATCTAGTGAGAAGTGTGAACTTAACTATTGGTCTCCGGCTTAGAATTCGACGAGGTGCCGCGGGTAGATTGGATGAAGTTGTGTGGACAAGAGCCTCTGCAACATTTGCACGACTACAGGAGTAAGCACCGGCTGGTAAATAGTGAATTATTACCAGAACATACCAGACTGGGCAAGTTATAGATCGCTCCAGAAGCCACGGGTCAATACATCTGGGATGGAAGCGATGACCGCATGGTAGAGAGCGAGTCTGGGTATCTCGTTTAAACTCATTAATACAGATAAGACAGCTTGGCGCGCTCGCTTGTCCTGCACAGTTTGCGACTTGCTTCGAAGCATCAATTTCAACCGCTGCTGTCTCTCGATAGCAAGTTATTGGTATCAAGTTCAAAGCATCCGGAGTGAGGCATATCTTTGTTGGACGCTGTGGCACTGGGTCATCAAATTGATAGGGCTCTGGCCTATGACATCCCCTTTTGCTGAGGTAAAATGGCGTGAGTAGCACAAGGCCAAATGCGATAATGCCTAGAATAATGAAAACGACTGAAGGTTTATGATTCTCGCCATTGTTTTCTCTAGCGATTAAATTTGGCGTTAGAAACATACCCGAGAAAACAGGAAAATAAATGCGATGAGGGAGTTTGCTTGAGTTTGGGTGGTGAGATGAGCGGGATAGCGTGGAGGGCCCAGGTGTCAAGATAAGCTAAGGGGCCATCCATGATTCCATAGAGGCTTGCTGGGATGAATATTCCCTCATACTGTACATATTGACTGTGCACGGCCAGTAGAGTCACCCACGTCCCACGGTATTCAGAGCCGCAGGCACAGGGTCTGGACCGTCTACACAAAGCAGTCATCATCCCTTCCTTATCCTTAATTGGTCTGCCACCGTCTTAAGAGGGGGAAAATCCCGCGTCTAATCTGCCTCGCCAAAGGTCAGCTCAAATAAAAAGCCAAGCTTTCAGCTACTAAGAAAACCGTTTGATAAAGTCTTGGCAATAATTAATTGTCAGAGAAATTTGACAAAGCATGTGATTTTTCTTACCCGAATTCAATACCTTGTCAACATGGCGACATGTTGAGTCATCGATGCGCCCGCAGCAACCTCGTTGCGGGCGCTCTTCTCATGCACATGTGAGATTGAGGCGGTGCCAAATTCCGGTGATGATACCCGTGTTGGTCATGGGCTGAAAAGAATTTCCTAAATATTACGTTTCTTATCAAGCTACAGTTCCAGTTAATTGAGAAAATCCAAAGTAGCTTAGTCTTCTTTACTACGGAGTATGTATAACAAGAATAGAATATATTGCATGGAACCTTGGACCTCCCGGCTCGACCCCAAAACGCTACTGCAACGCAACATTTGTTCCTTCTTCCAAATTTATCCGTCTTCTCAATCCCCGAAATGGCTCAAGCTGAGTCTGATGTACATGCCGGCGAAGCATTCGTCGGTATCGACGATGATGAAGAAAAAGCCCGAGCCATTGCAGAAAATGATCTGCAAGGCTCACGCAAGCAAGCAAGTAATTCAATCACAGAAAGGTGAAGGCGCCGCTGATTTTGATTGCACTAGACATACGGAGGCATGGTACTGCTGTGGCTCAGTTTCCAAGCTACAGGCGTCATCTACGGTGATATCGGTACCTCGCCTCTTTACGTCTACTCGTCCACTTTCTCGGCCCAGCCTTCTTGGCAAGACCTCGTCGGCGCTCTCTCGATTATCATATGGTCTCTGACTCTCATCGTCACCGTCAAGTACTGCTTCATTGTTCTTAATGCCGATGACGATGGGCAGGGGGGCACGTTTGCTCTTTACAGTCTCTTGGCCAGATATACGAATATTTCGAGACGAGATCCGAGGGGATTGCCTGGTATTCGATTGCAGCGGTTCGAAACTGGTGATCTCAAGACTGGCGGCAAGAGTCTTCGTGGGCTTCTTGAGAAGTCTAAGGCGATCCAGTTTTTCCTGCAATTCATCGGCGTCTTGGGTGTCTCTATGGTCATGGCTGATGGCGTGCTGACGCCAGCTCAGTCTGTCCTAGGAGCCATCCAAGGAATAAAGGTCACCAATCCTAACCTGGGAACTTCTACAATCGTCGGCATATCGTGTGGCATACTTGTCGTACTCTTTCTCATCCAGCCATTTGGCACATCAAAGATCGGTACAACGTTTGCACCAATCGTCACCATCTGGTTGCTGTTCAACCTATGCGCTGGTATTTACAACCTCGCTGTTCACGACTACACTGTCCTCAAGGCTTTCAGTCCACACTTTGCTTTCTCATACCTCGTGCGCAACGGACACGAGGGCTGGAAATCCCTAGGCGGTCTGCTCCTAGCTTTCACGGGCGTCGAGGCCTTGTTCGCGGACCTGGGAGCATTCAGTAAACGTGCAGTGCAACTATCGTGGATGTGCTTGGTTTATCCTTGTCTGCTTGTCGCATACATAGGACAGGCCGCGTATATATCTCAGGACGAGACGAAGCAAGCTTTCACTAACCCCTTCTTCAATACCGTGCCTCCAGGATCTCTGTATTTTAGCTTGGTGATCGCGATTCTTGCAGCTATTGTCGCTTCTCAAGCCATGATAACTTCAACCTTTCAGCTACTTATTCAGATCATGAGGCTCTCATACTTTCCTCATATCAAAGTTATTCACACTAGTAAGACTTTCCACGAGCAGGTCTACATGCCAATGGCAAATTGGCTGCTTATGATTGGCACGGTTACTATTACAGCAGTATACAACAATGTACGTGTTCAATGACTTTATGGTTTGGGTAACTACTTACAACTCTATAGACCACCTCTCTAGGCAACGCATATGGTGTCTGCGTTATCACTGTCACTTTTAGTAAGTCGATACTCCAGAAGCGATCCAAATTCCAGCTAAGTTCACGTAGTTACGACGTGCATGGTTTCCCTTGTCGCAATCCTCGTCTGGAGACTTCCTGCATACATAGTCGTGCCCATCTGGCTGGTCTTTGCCAGCTTAGATGCAGCCTTTTTATCATCAGTCTATGAAAAGGTTCCAGACGGCGCATGGTTCACCCTTCTTCTAGCTTTCATCCTCTCCTGCCTTTTTACCCTGTGGCGATTCGGAAAAGAGTGCCAGTGGGAAGCAGAATCTCAAGATCAACTTTCACCCCAGGCGCTCTTATTTCCTACCACTGCCACGAAAGGCCCTGTGGCTTTAACGTCTGCATTTGGTGGGACGCCTATCTCTACTGTTCCAGGCCTGGGAATATTCTTTGATAAATCTGGCATCACCAATACCCTCCCTCCTTCTTTCTTCCAGTTCGTCATCAAGTTCGCCGCGCGACCTGCAGTCGTTGTTCTGTTCAACATGCGCCCCCTTCCGGTACCTACAGTCCCATTGACCGATCGATATATCATCAGACGCGTCTCTGATATCGATTCGTGCTATGCTGTTACACTGCGCCATGGCTACACAGACAACGTTTTATATCCGGGTCTCGCTCAAGACGTTGTTCAACAGATTGAGATTTCAATCGCAAGGGGTCGGCCCAACGAGATGACAGCTGCCGAGCTAGACTTGATGCAATCCTCACGGAACTCTCCAACTGTGTACATTCTCGGTAAGGAGACGATCAAAATTGGTTGGCCAAGTGTCCTATCCCCCAAGGCTTATCTCCGATCCTGGCTGCTGTGGATTTTTCTTTGGCTTCGAGAAAACTCTCGAACTAAGCTTGCTGATCTTGATATTGACGCCGACAAAGTAGTCGAAGTTGGATTCATCAAAGAACTATAGAAGCTTACTGACACAACGATACACCCTAACCGTCTTACAGATCATCTGTAGTAGGCTACTGCAAGTGTGTATGGATTTTTTTTTTTTTCAATCAACTCCTGTATTTAGCTCGTCCCGATAATACTTAGTAAGGGTCTGTAGTACTCCAAGAATAGCTATTAGGAGTAGGGTTATTAGTGAAGAAGCATGACTATAGTGGAGTCTTTATGAAGACTATCTTTTAGCTAGGCTGCAGAGAAACAACTCTTACATAGTAATGACATGTTTTGAAGAAAGTCTTTTCCGAATTCAGCCCATATCTTATTCGTGCACTGCCTCCATGAGATGGCCACATATGTACCTAGAATACCGTATAAATTACGGAATAACATTCCCCTCCCTTCAATCACGAAATGGATTCAATGAAGTCATTTCAATCACATGTTTATCGTCAGGCCCGTTGCGGTTCTATAGCATTAATGCATGCCTAATAGAGCCATGAGTGCACGAATATATATCAATGTAAACAATAATGACGGCCTGTCGGCGAAGATGCCAAAATAAAGACTGTCTTGGCCAAGGTTGGCCGATTGTGGAGAAATACCCCAGATTTCTCCATCACTTCAAGCAAGCCCATGTTCTATCGGGCCGTTTATATCATGACCACGATTGACCAGGGATATTTGATTGAGGCATTGAACCAACCTCGGGATATGTCCCGTTGAAGAAATAGTCTCGGCTTGGCGAACAGCCCGATGAAAAATGCAAAGAACTCTGCTTCTATTCAGCCAATTTTCGGCATTAGCACCAACATATTAGCATAGCCCGAGATATGATGAAGATCTAGGTTCAATGTGGTGATATAAGCTCTCAGCCACACAATCGGTGAACTCTGAGTCTCTGACCAAAACAGGCAGTTTTGAACACCTCCATGTCTTCATCTACCGGTCAACGGTTCTCTCCCCCGCATTTTCCCTCAAAATTCCCTCCACGTTCCAAATCAGCGGTTCTTTGACCACTCCATTGAATGTGGAGTCAAACCCTGTCATGACGTCTAGTCTGGGGATAGTGCTTAAAGTTGAAGAATCAAGCAAGTCTCTAGCGCACAATTAACGAAGTTACCCCATTCAGCAACTCTAACCATCCAAGCTCCAAAAGTCATGATTTATCACCAGTTCCTGATCGGCGGTCTATAAAGACATCTCGTTCCTCACAATGGACTTGACTGCTTCAGCAGCGCTGAATTACACCATGCCCAACATGTTTTCCCAACTCGTCGGCGCTTTCGCCCTCTTCTCTGCGCTCCCCTTTGCGCAAGCTGCACCAAGCCATGACAAGCAATGCTCGACCTCGCGCACTGAGCACAAGCGCAGATTGTTTGTACTCACGGACATCAGCAATGAGCCAGATGACCAGATGAGTCTAGTCCGGTTGCTGACTTACGCCAATGAGATTGACATTCAGGGCATTTCTGTGACGACTTCGACGTGGATGCCTGATAAAATCGACTATGAGTCTGTCGTTGGTGTTTTGGATGGTTATAAGAAGGTTGTGAATAACCTCAACGCCAATGTTCCTTCTCACGCGCCTTATCCTTCGTACAAATACCTTCTTGATCGAGTTCACAAGGGTCATCCGGTTTATGGACGAAAATCACTCAATATGAGTCTAAGTGATGGTGCGAAAGCGCTAGTCAAGGCTGCGGACAAGGCGAGCGTCGGCGATCCTCTTACAGTTTCTGTTTGGGGCGGGTCTGCGATTTTGGCTGAGGCTCTCCAGCATATTTCTCGCACCCGAAGCGAAGACGCTGTTGATGCTTTCGTCGAGAAGCTCCGCGTTTACGCCATCTCCGACCAAGACGATACTGGTATCTGGATCCGCCTTCGTTACCCTCAACTCTTCTACGTCGTCTCTCTGCACGGTTTCAGCGAATATACAGTCGCAGCATGGAACGGTATCTCGGGCGAAGAGTACCGTAACTTTGATCACGGCGGCCCAGATTCCAGCATTGTCTCTAATGACTGGCTCGAGAAGAATATTCGTCTTGGTCCTCTGGGTTCTCACTACCTCAACTGGTCCTTCATCATGGAGGGCGATACACCCGCGTTTCTGCCTCTTGTCCAGAACGGCCTGGGTGACGTGAACCATCCTGAGTGGGGTAGCTGGGGCGGTCGATATACTCTCCTCGACCACACGAATCAGTCGCGGGTCTATGCTGATACAAGTGACTACGTCGTCGGCGCAAACGGGAAGGCTTTCACTAGCAAGTTTGCGACTATTTGGAGATGGCGCCAGGATTACCAGTTTGACTTTGCTGCTCGTATGAAGTGGACTATCAACTCCAAGTATTCTGAGAATAACCATCAGCCTGTTGCCATCGTCAACGGCTCCTGTGGTACTGCCCCATTGAAGGTCAAGTATAAGCCCGGCAGCAGCATTGTCCTGGATGCATCCAAAAGTTGGGATCCCGATGGCGATGATCTTACATACGATTGGTTCCACTACCGCGAACCCGGTGGTGAATATGGAAGAGGCCTGGAGGGTTTTGACCCCTCGCTGAGGATGAAGCCGATATTGACCCCCAAGAGCCCGAATGTAAACATCACAAGCATTAAGAATGACGGCAGTGTGGTCAAGTTGGAGACTAACAAGAGTCTGAATGATGTAAGTCAACCTATGAAGACAATATGAATTGATTGATGCTGACTTGTTTCTAGACAATGCATATTATTCTGGCTCTCCGTGATGCGACAGAGAAGCCTCTTGCTACATACAGGAGAATCATTCTTGAAGCCAAATAGTTGGCAGATATAAGAACTGTCGCCAAGACACCGGAAATAAAGAGCATACTAAAATCATCATAAATTGTCCTAAGATATCCTAATATAATCTAAGTCTTTCTGCCACTTAGGACTTTAGTTATGAATTTCTGCCACTTGTCCAGGCCGTGTTTATGATGAATGGCGAATATCCTGTCCTTATCATGTGTGTTAGCAGCCTGAAGTTCAACGACGAGCAAGCAGCTACATAGTTACAATAGATATGGGCTTGGACTGACCGAGAAATCCGGGGTATTTCATTAGCCAAGCCAGTCTTTATTTTGGTAATTTCACCGAAAGGTACAGGTCGTTGTTGACATTCACGCCACGGAGCTACAACAACGCTCAAGTTGGCGAAGTGAATGAGATAAACCTCGTTGCAAGTAATTTCTTTATTCCATCAAGATCATTATACAGTTCTCTTTGAGAATGGATCCTGTCACCCAGCAGCTTTAACGCTCTTGTGGGGGCGCATATGTGCCTTATGCCATGTATGCAGACTATGAACAAAGAGATGGGCTCAAAGCAAGGAAATATCTTTCAAAATACTGCATTTACTACATAAGAATTATCGTTTAGCTTCTCAGCTGTGAGTAGTCTTTGTGCCGGACTTCTGGCAAGTAAGAATTCCACCAATATCCAAAGTCAATGAAGATGGTGGCTAATTGAATGTAAGAGATCCAAGAAGCATGCTATGTGCAGCTCTTGTAAATTTCAGCATTCTTTGTCGCAGCCGCATAAAATGCAGAGTCCTACAGAACTCATAACAAAGGGTCTTGCATAAGCTTATGAGAGGTTATCAGTCACTCCTCTTAAACGAAGCTTGGTGCTTTTCACTGTAATCACCAGGCATTGAAGCAATAGATTTACCACTATAAGAAGTACGAATTTTATCAATCTTGTCGATGTTTATCCTTTGAATATTCTCTCATCCCTCATCGAGATTCTATCGTTGGTATTGATCTTCTCTCTTCTGATATCTACTCATCTTCCTTCTGTAAGCACAGCTCTCTTCTCTTAACACCGATGTCCGACCCTCAATCGTCCGGGCTTCCTGGCCCCCCTCCTGGCGGAAACGGTCGTTTTGTACACATCTACATGGATGAATCCAACTTCAGGATCAGTGGTGAAACAGCCAATAAGAAACGCCTCTCTGTCCCTTTCAGGGAGCGCTTAAGCTGGCACTACGATATCCGGGTCCTCAAGGGCATCATCCGCAAGGGCTCTGGCATCACAGTCGACGACACAGTGTCCCTGAATGTTTACGGATCTAATCTTCGCAACCTCGGGTCCCTCTATCGGGATCTTAAACTTCATGCGTCAGAGGTGATTGACTTACCTCGAAACAAGAAGAAGCAAGAGAAGCAGGTTGATACGAGTCTGGTTAAGGACATGACAGATACTGTTACTAAGTATGGGGAAAATAATGTGCCTGCTGTTTTTGCTGTCATTTCTGGCGACAGTGACATGATTCCGGCAGTGAAGCATGCTATGTCTCACGGCTATGTCGTTCACGTCTGGTCTTGGGACGAATCTACGTCTCGTGACTACAGACGACTTCCGCAAAGTTCGAGCCAGAGAGATCTCTTCACACTGACATTTCTTGACGGCTTTCTGGATGCTCTGACTGTGAGTAGGTCCAGCATTCCTTTAGGCGATGCCTTTATCCCTCCTGATGGTGTCGTGTTTGTTGACCCACAGCAACATAAATTTGACGTTGTCAAACGTGCTGGGAAGGCGAATGCAGGCAAGATTATCTTCGTCAAGAGATTGAATGAGGAATACCATACCCGCACCGACGTTGTTGTTATCCTAAAGGAGTCTCGTTGTCGTCAGGATAAAGTTCTTCGGTCTATGCTGCAAAGTGTCGACGAAAAGGGGCGGAAAGCTATGAGCTTCGCTGAGTATATCCACTGCTCAAAGGTGCTCGGGCTAGATGGCCCCTGAGGATCACTGGTGCGAAAGTATTTTTCTTGAAGTATTGGTGAATTGAGCTGGTAGCTCTCAGGTGCTGGAAGTGCTGGATGCGGATTGGTTGAGGATAGTGAAAGGGTGTGGTTCAGGAAGTTGTTCGGCATTCTGGTTCTGGGTATGGGGCTGATTTGGGTACCAAATTGCTTGCGTTATCTTTTTGGGAGTTGTGAGGTTTGTACTGTTGCATGAATTGACTTTGCAGTATGTAATATTTGTGAAAGTCCGATGTGTATTATTATGAAGTGATATACCCTCGTGAAGGCCTATCTATATTACTGCAAGAGTCGGGTATCCTCGTCCAAAACACCAAACAAACTCCCTATCTCCTTCCCAATCAGCCGTAGTTCATCCACGACCTGCCCAGTAACAAGCGCGTACGCGTAGAGCAGTGCGTAATCCTTCTCCTCGACAAGTAAAATATTTGAATCACTACCCTCACCACCCTCATTGATCAACCTCCTCGGATGCTCTTTCCTAAACTCAAAGATCTTGCTCAACAGATTCTCGCGTGCGGACACGATACTTGGTGTAGCGTCTGCGAAAGGATATTCCAGCATTGTAGAACTGGCAACCACCTGAAAGGCCTGGCAGATATGATCGCAAAGAATAGCGCGCTCACGAGCTGTATACTCAAGCAATGCCCTTTCACCTTCTGTAAGGTGACCCTTTCGACACGCAACAAGGCTCATGTTGTAGAAGCCATCGAGGATGCGCATAGTGCTTTTCAGAACACGACCGTAGACTTCCATTGGGAAAGGGCCTCGCAACTCAAACTCTGACGCAGCAGATACTCTCAAGCTATCTAAGTTCGCAGCATATCTCTGCAGAGCAGCTTGTTCACCAGACTTGAGGTAACTCTGTGAGCCTTCGCTGCGAAAGAGAACGGTGAGGGGTCCTCGCTTCCAGATAAGACCCATCTGCAGATGAAGAACAGAGAGACTCTCCTTGAACTTCCGGCGGGCTGAGATGGGCCATATGACTCGGCAAACCACTAGACCCCAGATAATACCTGCCGTGACAGCGATGGCTCGGCGTTTGGCAATCTCCATGATATCAGGTTGACTGAACTGTCCATCTTCCGTCGTATCGTTTCCATCTGCTTTCCTCTTTACTCTGTAAGCGTACAGTGTGGAAACATTATACGCAAGAAGACTAATCCTCCCCAGAGAAGCTTTACCATGCTGAATGACAAGGTAGAAGTTGATGAAACTCGTCAACCAGCCCAGAGGAATTAGTGCCAAGGCGTAGCCATGACTGATCTTCCAGTTTATAACCGAAAACAAAGCACCAAATAGTGTTCCGATGAAACGAGCTAGACTAACGGTATTTGCAGCCCCAACTGTGAAACTGCACACGATTATGAAGGACAAAAGACCCCATTCGCCGCGCCACTCAGTGTATAATTCTCTTGTTTCTTCGAGAAAAGCGAGCATTGCCCATAGAGCGGCTCCTATTCCAACTTTGAGACCAAACTGAACTAGTTGAAGTCAGCGAGTGAGGAAAGCAAAGAGAAGACCAAACTTACTATCGTCTCGCGCCATCTTCTTAAAAAGTGCAGAGATGTTCCTCCATAACCAAGCCAGTATTTTATTCAAATCAGGAGCATTATACCACGTCCTTAAATCCACTGGCGCAGGGACCGCAGCTGAGCCATCAGGCACACTAACAGACCTCTGCCTCGTTCGCATCAGCGTATCAGCCTCTGCAGATTCAAACAGTCGGATAGCTTTATTCCGATCTTCTTCAGCGCCAGTCTTCCACCAGAGAAGCCATCGCCAACTTCTACTCTTTCGTATAATCACATATTCGAGATCATCCAGAACATCGAGGTACTGGAGGACATCTTCGCCGAAGGATTGAAGACTGAAAGTGAAGTGACCGCACGCTGCGGCGACTTCTTCGAGATTAGCACGTGTTGATTCGTGAGAAGAAGCCATTTGTTCGATTCGGTCGTAGAGTCCTTGTAAAGCATCTGATCTCGTTGTGTCGAATGTGCTCAACGAGTCCATCAAGTTACGCCGTAGATCTTCGTCGACGTTGATTTCGTAGCTGGGTGGCTGTCCAAATTGCGGTTCATGAAGAATTCTGCAGAGATTCTGTCGGACGCCTGTCATAGACATGGTGATCGACTCGTTGAACTGCTCAAAAAGCTGGCGTGCCGTATTCGGCGAAGCCGTTCCCGATGCGTTCGGACTGAATGGCTTTGGATGCTTGAGCTGTTCAAGTTGAGTATTCGTTGCGTTTCTCAAACCACCCAAAGCCTGTGCCAATGTCTCCATAGATCTCGCAACAGTCTTCTCGTGCTCGTAAATCTCTTCATGCCCCAGGAAATAATGCTCAAACTTGGCTTCTCTCATATCCTTCATCATCTGAGCATATGATTTCGCATAATGTGTTGATGCTGCTGTAAATCCATCCGACACAAGTCCCTCTTCAGATCCGCTAAGAAAACTGTTTGTTATCATGTATAGCATATCTCCCAGCGGTATCGAAACCCGATTCATCGTCTCCCGTAGCGATGTACGAGCGCTCGTTCGCCAGAGCAGTAGATTGACTGCAGTCGTAGTCGTGATACCCATAACCAGCATCTTGAATACCTGGAGTACCTTCTCATTGGAGAACACATTCGACATTACGTGGCTCTCTTTGGTCACGACACCGATTATCGCGAGTGCTGCAAGGGTACTGCCAACGTTGACGAGCGGATTCAACATCCTTTGTTTCACCCATCCCATAAAGCCAAACCCACCACCGATAAACACCACAACAACCAAGACATGCGATAGCGTCACCAAATGCATCGTCGACCCAAAAAACACAGAAGTAACCATAGAAAGCAGCGAAACCGTCTCCGCGTAAGCAACCGCCACAACAGCAATAAGAATAGCCTCAATCATCGACCCCACCGACCTCGCAGGGTGAAAATACACCGTAATGGTAGCAACGACATGTTTGCCTTCCGGCTTCCCCAGAAAATTCGCCAAGAACGGCACAAAAGTCGCAAGGCTGGCGATGGTGTAGGCAACAGTGCATTTTAGCACGCCACGGCCATTCGGTGTGTTGAGCCACAGCTGGGTGCGCGCCAACGAGTCGGAGATGCCATTTCGGATGGTCTCGCTTAGAGGTGGCATGTCTTTTTTTGCGGTGACTCTATGGGTTTGTCATAATGTTGATGTTGGATGTTGATGACGATAAAAGTATGATGCCGTTGTTTCCGGGCTGAGTGGTTTGATGGGGTCATGTGATTGGTCAGTTGGTGAGATCTGGGTGGTTGGTTGGTTCTGAAAACGTCAGATTCATTTTAGCTTCGACATCCACTCAGGGACTCAGTCTTACAATATCATTGAGCAAAATAAAAAGAAGTTGTTAAAATAAATTTACTCTCTATCTCAATTTTTAATTTTCGGCTGACCCGCTCTAATTCGGCTGCCCAGTCTATAAGTTCTGCGTAAATTACTTAGAGTTTTTTTTCTTACAACGAGCAAAAGCTTTATTACTCACAATAGCCTCCGTGCTGGAAATGATACCATCCGAAAATTGTGAAAGTATCTACAAATTATGATCTTCGAATACATTTTTTACTGCCCTGTGTTTCATATATTCTCAGATAGCAAGTGAGAGTGTCAAGTAAGACGCGCCAATGAGTTGGTGAGATAAACTTCAGACCTGGGGAATAAGTGCCTCGACTTCAAAAACATAATAACAAGAATAATAATAATGGCAAAGAACGCCGCAGTATTCGTAAACTTCTGATGCATCATCTACAAAAGCTTCCGTTTTCCCTCAAACTTGTTCGCTGAGAAGTATTATCAGATATGACTTTTTAAAAGTCAGTTACATTATACATAAGGCTTCCAGTCAGGGTGAAGAGAATATGCATAGTCTTTCATACCTCTCCCTGAGAGGTAATAAGCTTTCATAATGAATTGATCAAACTTCTAACTTCCTAAACTCAAGATGAAGGGATTTTATATATATACCAACTTCGGGATCATCTTTTGAACTTCTCTACATACACATCAACACCATTTTATACTTGCAGCAGCATAGCACTCATAAACATGGTCACTCAATCACAAGTCTTCCCGGAAGGTTACCCGACAGATCGGCCAGTTATCCTCCCCGACGCCGACGACATCGACGTTGAGAGCGCTCGCTCATTTGATGATGTTTCTTTACGAGATGGGACCGAGGGCGCCAATAGCTTCTATGAGTCTGAGCGTGCCCCCAGCTTCACCTCCGCGCTTTCCACCGGCAACGAGTCAAACTGGGGCGCATGGATCTGTGTCTTTGGGTCAATGCTCTTCCTGATTACCTCCGCCGGTTCGTCTCACATCTTCCCAGCGGTGTCACGGAACGTCTGATTGAGCGGTCCCATACTGTATATCTGCCCTGGACTGTTTTATCAGACGCTTTCTAACACCCCCTCCCCCAACAGAACTAGCTAACACTAAACCCCAGGTTTCAGCGCCTCCGTCGGCGTAATCCAGAGGTATTTCCAGGTTCATCAACTGAAAGACCATTCTGCCAGTGAAATCGGCTGGATTACCGGTACTTATCTCTTCCTCTCCATGGCGCCCAGTTTCTTCTGGGGGTCTCTGCTCGATCGTTACGGGCCTCTGGTCTTGAGTGGAGTCGGTTTCGTTTTCTCGGTCGCCAATTTTGCCTTACTGGCGCAGTGCACGAAGTACTGGCATTTCATGCTGTGCCTCGGTGTCCTTGGCAGTGTCGGTACTGGCATCAAGTGCACTGTTGCTATTGGAGTAGTGGGAAAGTTGTTCGTTCGACGAAGAAGTTTTGCTATGGGCGTTGCCGTTACTGGATCTTCCCTTGGCACTATCATATTTTCGCTTCTTCTTCACTACGCGTTTGAGGATCATAGCTGGGTTTGGTGCATGAGACTTGTGGCCATAGTGGTTGCCGGCGTGACACTTTTAGGGTACGCCTGTTTCCTACCCTTCAAACGACTTGCTCTCTCCGTCGGCACGCCGGATGATTATGATAAGAAAGGGATTGGTTATTATTTCTCGGCTTGGAGGATCCCCAGCTTCTCCTGGGCGGCCTGTGGGATCTGCTTGATGGAGTTTGTGAACTGCAGCATAAGCATTCAGGTCCCAACTGTAACAGTTGGTCCTAGACTCCCTGAACAATGGGACTTTATTTGGTTTGCACTCCTGGGCGCGCTGTCATGTTTCAGCCGCTTCTGCATGGGTTGGCTGGGAGATCGCTACGGTGCAGTCAACTGTATGATCGTCACGTTACTCTTGAGCATGACCTTGATGTGTGCGACTTTCATCCCTTACGGCTTGGAATGGGTTACCTCATACCAGTACGCAATATGGTGGGGTCTCTTCTCAGGGTCATTCTACGCGCTGGCGCCAGCCACCGTCGCCAACACATGCGAACGGAAGGACTTTGCAAGATTTTATGGTATGTATCCCATCAGCGGAATCTGAAGACAAGACTAACAATTTTTCAGGCTCTACCAATCTCCTGACAGGATTATTGGTACTTATCTCCAGCCCGGTGAGCAGTCTCATAATAGAGAAATTGGGCTCGAAGGCTCTGGTGTACATCTATCTTGGCATTGTCGGTTTTGCGGTGTTTTCGTTTATAATGGCTCGTGGACTGCTTCTAAGCAGCTTCGGACTTATGAAGGCAAGGATTTAGAAGCTTTTGGTTATAAATATGTATCATACAAGGTTCACAGGATGTAGTTGATGGAGGATCAAGGGCGATGCGTTCATATATTGGAAGTAGAGAATGGTTGCGACTGAGTAATATTTAGTAACAGAAATAGACAGAGACATACCTTCTCGCAACTCGATGCAATGCAGGCCGCATCAATGATCCGAAGTCGGTCGCCGGATCGACTTCACGCCGGATCGTGGGTCATGGCGTGCAACATGCCGTTCAGCTCGGCTTGTTTACCAGTAAGAACGTCTCGTGTTATCTAATCGATCTAATCTCTCTCCAGCATCGCGCATTAGATCCAAGCCATGAAGCTGTTGGTGGCGTGTTTGCGGGACCAATTCCGCCTTACATGATCTCTACCATAGCTCAAAGTACCTTACCGTGCTTCTATTCAATTGAGATATGAGATGCTTCACGATACTGAGAATCTGGAAGATGCGTCAATTAACTCATATCCTTGTTTATATAAAACCTGGCGGGTGCTTCTTAAAAACATCAACGGGTGTTCGGCTGTTAAGGTTAATTTTGACCAGGTACAAAGTTCGCTAGGCTAATACTCTAGGCCGGAATGCTCCGTTTTGCTGACTGCCGACCTTGATGGGGTCTGTGCTGTCAGCTGAGATGAGGTGATGCCGGGTCTTCCATGAAATGAATATGTATATAAGCTGAGGGGCTGCTGTCAATCTACACTTAGGATGTAGTGCTGGAGTCAAGTAAGCATGGATAAGCAGCCTCAAAAGGTGGCTGTCATCGGCCTCGGTGGGTATTCCAGGTATCTCAATTGAAGATGGCACTGACACAATTCAGGCGTCGCCGGTCTTGTCGCCGTCAAGAATATGCTCGAAGTCGGTTTCGACGTGACTGGATTTGAGCGTAGTGAGTATGTTGGAGGTCTCTGGCATTACACTGAGCAAGACAAGACATCAGTCTTACCCAGTAAGCACAAAGCTCATCCATGCCAGATCTGTCGCTGACTGCTCTAGGCACGATCATCAATATCTCCAAAGAAAGGGTACTTACTCTATCTCATCCATTTCACGTCTTCATAAAAACGCTTACTATTGCAGGCTGCATTCACAGACTTTCCATACCCAGACTCCACCCCCAGCCATTGCCCGTCCGCCCAAGTGGAAGAGTACATTGAGTCTTACGTAGATCACTTCAACTTTCGCGATAAGCTTCGTTTAGGCGTATCGATAGAAAGAGTACGACGCGATGACGAGCGTAATCGCTGGGTTGTAGACATCCTGGGCTCAGAGCCCGAATATTTCGACAAGGTTATCATGGCGACGGGCGGAAACAATCGTCCTCATATTCCCAAGGTCAAGGGCATGGACCAATTTGAAGGCGATGTTCTACATTCGCGGGCCTTCAAAAGGTGTGTCGCTATGGTCTCTGTTGGCTCGCAAGTTGACTGACGACGATGGTAGACCTGAACTCGTCAAGGACAAGCGAGTGCTAGTTGTCGGCGTCTCTAATACAGGCGCAGACACTGCAGCAGCTCTTTGCGGACATGCCGAAAAAGTCTGGCTATCTCGCAGTCATGGTGTTATAGTGGTGAGATACCCATGGTCAATTGACCGAGTCGCGATGCTCATTATCGCAGATCCCACGAAAGCGCGATGGCATTCCGTTCGATCACACCCTCACAGCGCGCACAATGGCCTTGATGGGGATGTTCGAGAACACATTTCCTCGTCTGTACGAAATCATCTTCAACGCGATCTGCAAGAAGATGCAGGACAACGCGTTCAAGATGAAGCCCGAATGGGGTCTTTCGCCTGCAGATTCCGTCCTGCACACTCTGCCCGTCATATCGGATAATCTTATCCCTCTACTCGAGTCGGGAGATATCACCTCGGTCCCGAAGATAAAGCGCGTCACAGGGCCCAGAGAGATTGAGCTCACGGATGGAACGCGTCTGGATGTTGACACGATCATCTGGTGCACCGGATACAAGGGAGATTTCAGTCTCCTAGACCCAAGCGTTGATCCCACGCGCAACACAACGCCCAAATGGGCAGAAGCAATCGGATCTCGTGGGAAACCCCTTCCACGACTCTACCAAAACGTGTTTTCGCTCGATTACCCAGATTCACTAGCCTTCATGGGCAATGTTCTCCTCGCAACAAGCGCATTCCCCATCAGCGATCTCTGCACCATGGCCATCGCACAGATCTGGAAAGGCAATTCCCCTCTCCCATCAATCGCTGAGATGAACCGCGCCACGGACGAACAGCACGAGTTAATCTGTAAGCTCGCCAACGAAGGCAGCGTGGCGCCAGGGTGGTTGCGACAAGCTGACTGGCTTGCGTGGGCTGACAAGGCAGCTGGGGCACAAGTGTATGAGCATCTCGGGTGGGGATTGAAAGGGTGGAAATTATGGTGGAATGATCGCGCGTTGTATAGGCTGTTGATGGATGGGATCTTTACGCCGTTTGTGTGGAGGGTTTTTGACGGGGAGGGCAAGAGGAAGAAGTGGGATGGGGCGAGGGAGGCGATTGAGAAGGTCAATGCTGAGTTGGCGGCTGCAAAGGCGAGGAATAAGAATAAGAAGACTGAGTAGGTAGACATCAGAGCGATGAATAGATAGAGTTAAGCTGGTTGCTTACTTGCAGTGGTTGATGGACATGGCGGAGCAGAAGCCAAGAAGCTAAGATCTGACGAGATAATTTAAGCATAATCCTGGAGATCCATCGACGTCCATTGGCATTGGTTATGATCCGAGCCGGGCGCTGAATGGTTCCGTATTCTGCTGCATTTGTCATGCCCACCTCTTTGTTACACCGTCTTGGCACAAAGTTGTGGATATCGAACAGACCAGCCGTCGATTGGAGACTGAAGACAATCTTCCTCATTGAGCCGATTCAGAGTGCATCTTACTCAGATATGGAACGAGGTTAAGCCGTAAAGCGTTATGCCAACGTTATGCTAACGTTATGCTCGATGTTATGGTCGCAGATCATTCTGCACGCCTTACTCTACATCATGTGTCTGAGGGTGAGGCTTTAGTATAAATGACAGAGTAGTCACGATCAATTGAGCATCTCATTCACACCAATTTTAACATCTAACAAGCATCAAACATTTATCTGCATCTCAAGGCAATCTGACAACATGTCTCAACTCAAGAATTACACTTACGAAGGCGTTGGCGAATTTCTCACCAACTTCCTCAACTACGCTCAAGCTGTCCGTGTTGGCGATCGAATCGAGCTCAGCGGCCAGGGTACGTCACCACGCCCCTCCAATTTCTCACCAACAAATACTGACAAATAACTTCAGGCGGTTGCTTTCTTAAAGATGGCGACCTCGTCTTTGCAGAGACTCAACTTGAGCAAATTGACCTGGCTTTCGAGAATGTGGACAAGGCGCTGAAGGCGGCTGGTGGAAAGGGCTGGGAGCAGGTCTTCAGAGTGAACTCGTACCACACGGAAATCACACCGGAGGTTGGACAGAGAATGGCGGAGAATTACAAGAAGTGGATGCCGAATCATAGGGTCATTTGGACGCAGATTGGAGTGAGGCAGCTTGGTGTTCCGACGATGCACGTTGAAATTGAAGTGTCGGCTTATGATCCGGAGGGGGCAAACAAGGCATGAGGTTCAAACAGAGACAAACACAAACCAAGATACATGGACTACATGAGAAAATAAATTCACCGAGTTGCACAATGTCAATGGGCCACTCGGTCAAATTATGTTAATCACTGATCAACGGTAGCACAAGCTTTTATTGCCATCGACTTCTTTCATGCTTCTCTAGGGTAACACAAAAACCAGTGACGCAGTATGCTGACTAACGACTCCGAGACCGCCTCTGCCTCGTTTAGGTTTAGTGCGGGTCAGCCTTCGCGCAAGAAGGATCTTTTTTTCTTTCACGACATCATCGTTTCATCCAACGCACAAAGAATATCTGCATTCACAACCGCCCACAATGCCCTCGCGCAACAATAGGCCGCGTAACTCGCGTCCCGACTCGCGTCCCAAGAAATGACCGTCCTCTGCGTTCCGAAGCCGACAGCTATCGACCTGGCGAAAGGTACGACTTGCCTCCTCGACCCCCCCGCGATAATTATGGCCAGTCCGATTCATATCGTCCGCGCGTGCCACAGGGCGACTTTACCTTTCGTGTAGATAAGCCGGCTGGCATGCCTGATTTCCCGACTGATTATCGTGGGCCGTCTGATAGAAGAGGGCCGCGTCGTGACGGTGGTCGTAGTGGTCGAGGTCGGGGCAGAGGAGGAAGAAAATGGCAACCTCCGCCTCATCCGTCTGAACGCGCTTTGGTGTCTGGAGCGACTGCGAATATGCCCGAGGAGCGACTTGGAGAAGAAGGCGCTGCCAAATTTCGCGACGTTGATGAGCTATCAGACGATGATGAGCTCGAAATGGACATTTCTTCATCTTCCGAAACCGAAGGACCTTCCAAGAAACGTGCCAAGACCGGAGACGATGAATCTGGCGATGCTGCACCTAAGTGGTCAAATCCCGATCCCTACACTGCTCTCCCATGCCCCGATGAAAGCACCCGCAAGAAGCGGGATATGGTCAAGCTGATCCGAAAAGCGCGCGTGGAGGACCAGTCGGACAAACTGGCTGCTTCCACCGAAGCCGAAGACTTTATCTCGTTTGACTTGACAGAAGATGAAACGAGCAGCGAAGAAGAAGAGGAGGCACCGCCGCCTCCCCCGCGCGAACC
>JABSSZ010001257.1:0-21348 GCA_013755755.1 Fusarium sp. NRRL 25184
TTCCCCTGTGGCTTAGTTGGCTAAAGCGTCCGACTGTTATTCATAGACAATCGGGAGATCGGAAGTTCGAGCCTTCCCGGGGGAGAATTGGTTTCAATTTCTCTTTTTGCTTTTATGGCTATTTGCTTTTATTTTTTAATTCTTATTATTTTTACTAATATGTAATTCTCAAATACATCCTTCGTCGCTGCATGAGTCAACAGGTATGAATTCTTTAGATGCAAGTAGGATGGTGGCAAGTGGTATGTTCCCCCACTGAATTGCCCAATGTAACGGCATATAACAGTTACTCACGTCAAAGTGCTTGCCGTATCCAAGCTTTGCAGAGATGTTGTCCGCTTGAGAAACAATTATTTCCTATTGCAGGATTGCGTTGACCCTGTAAAACATCGCGAATAGACTCGTGGATTATGAACCGTCTCCGCATCAGGCTTTGTGATCTCGGCTAAACCTTCGGATGAACTCAGGATAAATTGCTTCATGTCTTGGATCGTAGTATCATCTCGGTCCCATTCGGTAAGAGTTTCAGGATGCAGCCCGGAGATGTGCGCAAACTAGAGCTTTTGCCACTTCAGCGCTCATTTGTAAAAGAGGGAGGACCCACTCGATTGACAGGAGTAGATTCTCTGGCCGCTTATTGTCCTTCCTCAGTATATCTCTTATTGGTCACTCAGCCTAGGTAAGGCCACAAGAGTCTTCCCTTGGACAACAAGACTGTTTGCATAAATCATCATTCAGCATCTGGACAACCAGCTTGACCCATGAAATACCCTATTTGCATTATTACGAATTTCATTCTTTATTTTATCTCATCTGCTTCTGCCTCTCCTTCTTGTTAATTTTAAGCTTGCTGTGTATGTAGTCTCCCAGGTCGTGTTCATGGCTAGGATTATGGTCCAGAATCAGCTCTTGACCCTTTCCTATGTTCGACGAAGGGCCTGCTGGTGACTTTGGCAGAGTGAGTAAAGAGGTGCTTGCATGTAATAACCTTTCTTAGCTTACCATTAGTCCGGGGTTGCGTGCGGGGTAAAAAGCCGAGAGCCGTTCCGCAAGTGGTTGAAAGCATACAGACTTGTTGGTTACCCGGAATCACATGACCTAAAGCGCCAGTTAAATCGTCATAACTATTGGCAATGCACTGCTCTTTCACTTGGGTCCTACAATATACTGTACTGTAACTAGCATAGACCACCACTGATCTTAATCGCAATTCAATAAGATTATTCACCAGCTAACCTCAGCAATGGCAGCTCGCCCAGTTTGGAGACTATCTCGGAGTCTCGTGCCTCACAGGAGCACCAAATGTCTATCGACTTCCGTACCTAGGCATCAGGGCTACGACACCACCATTGCCAACTTGAACATTGACAAGAATACTAGGGTGATCTATCAAGGTATGGACTCAATTGTCTGACAGACAAGTAAACACTGACCGTTGGCCTCCAGGGTTTACTGGTAGAGCCGTATGTATTCTAGACCTTGCTCCCCTAGCTCTTGAACATAACTCACTGGGATAATGTGAAAGGCAACTCTTAATGCTAAAGATACCATTGAGTATGGCACCAATGTCGTCGGTGGTGTATCCCCAGGCAAAGGTGGCCAAGAGCATTTGGGTCTTCCTGTATTTAATACAGTCAGAGAGGTAAGTCTACGCTGCGCTCTTCAAAAAAATTGACAACGAGCCAAACTCATTAATATTTTCTATAGGCTATGGAACAGGTAAAACCCCATGCGACATCAGTCTTCGTACCAGCACAGTTCGCCGCTGCTGCGATTATCGAAGCAATAGAGGCAGAAGTTCCCCTCGTTGTGACCGTGGCGGAGCACATACCTGTACATGACATGATGCGTGTCCATGATGTGCTGAAAACTCAATCTAAAACTCGCCTCGTTGGTCCCAACTGCCCCGGTATTATTGCTCCTGAGCAGTGCCGTATTGGCATCATGCCGCATAAGCAGTACAAAAAGGGCACTATCGGTATAGTCTCGAAGAGCGGAACGTTAAGTTACGAAGCTGTGGGCTCAACATCGAAAGTTGGATTGGGGCAAAGCCTCGTTGTTGGTATGGGAGGAGATATGATGCCCGGTATGTTAATCATGATCTCGATTCTACCACCATGAACGAGGTTACTGGCTAAAGGATTTTGCTCACATTGAGACTATAGGTACAACACTTGTGGACGCCCTGAAGCTGTTCTTTGATCATCCAGGCACAGAGGGCATCATTGTTATTGGTGAGATTGGCGGGGAGGCAGAACTCAGAGCTGCTGAAGCCATTCAGGACTACAAGAGAGCCACGGCGAATCCAAAGCCAATCATAGCCATGGTTGCTGGCAAGACAGCCCCTGAAGGTAGAACTATGGGCCACGCCGGTGCACTTCTGCAGTCAGGTGATATATCTGCTGAAGCCAAGGCGAATGCTTTAGCAGATAGTGGAGCTATGGTGGTACCCCATCCTGGGGTCATGGGACCGGTTATGAAAGACCTACTTGCGTTATATAAATATACAAGATAATTCATAATCTGTAAATTCTAAGAGGTTGGATAGTTGGTTTATACTGGCCATGGCTTCAGGTCTTGGTATTCAGCTGCCAGAGTGAAAATGTTACCAGATAAAGTATAAGTATCGAATTATTACACGAACGATATATATGCCAATAATAGGAAGTTAGTTTTAAGCAACTTAGTTAAGTAATTCCACGACATAGCAAAATACAGTTTATATAAAACCAAGGCCAAATCGTCAAGACTTGGAAAGCTCGACGGCCTTCTTCGCTGCCTCTCCAAACTCAGATTCAACATAGAATCCAAGATCGGCATCCTCAAGCTAGTAGAACATTAGCAAAGAACCTACAAGCAGGTAATATAAACAAACAATTTTCAGTCCTTCAGCTGAATTGGTCCCCTGCAGTCGAACAACAAGCGGCACGCGCAATGATCCGAGCTCTTTGGTAGCACCAATAATGGATTCGGCGATCATGTCGCATTTGATAATGCCTGGAACACGTCAGCTCGTACAGATAAGATGCAGCATCTCTCCCCTTACCTCCATAGATATTAACAAGGATTACCTTGACCCGAGGATCCCGAAGAATAATCTCAAATGCCTTTTGCATGGTGCTCTGGGTAGCCTGACCTCCTGCGTCGAGGAAGTTCGCACTTGCACCGCCGTGATGGGCAATAGCATCATTAGTAGCCATGGCAAGACCTGCACCATTAACTACATTGCCAATGTTCCCATCCATCTTGATATATACCAACCCATACTTCTGTGCCTCAATCTCCTCGGGAATCTCTGCTTGAATATCTCGCTCAGCGAACAGCTCGGGCTGCCGACGCTGCGCAGCATCGTCGATCATAAATTTGGCATCGAGACACTTGAAATTAGCTTCGCCAGTGCGAGCTAGAGGGTTGATCTCCACAAGTGTGGCATCCTTGCTCACAAAGAGGTCCCAAAGACGTGTCAGGATAGCTCCAAGCTTTTCTGCCTCGGCAGAATTCGCACCGACACCTGTACGCAGACGTTTCAGCAGATCTGGAGTGATTCCTTCAGCGTAGTCAAAGTGAAAGCTTTTCAAGCTACCGCTCTTAGCTGTGTCTTCAATATCGACACCGCCACTTCTTGAGATGAGCACAACTGGGGAGTACCGTTCGCGATCGAGGGCTATGGCGAGATACCACTCCTCTTCGCATTCTTCGAACTCTGCGACTAGCACCTTTTCGACGAGGATCCCATCTCCTGAAGTCTGATTGGTCTTCAGGCGATGGCCCAGCATCTGAGAGGAAATCTCCTCGCCTTCTTCCGGGCGCTTTGCGATCTTAACACCGCCGCGGAATCCACTGTCGAATGTTCCCTTGCCTCTGCCGCCCTTGAGAATTTGAGATTTGATGACGCATTTACCACCTGCAAGGTTGGTAGTCAGCATAACAGTATAATAAGAAAGGAGATGACTTTACCATATTCACGCATGATCTCCCGCGCCTCGGCAGGCGTGGTTGCTACTTTTCCATTCTGCACTGGGATGTCGAACTTGGTAGATCAGCCTTTTTATCGCATTCCTTTGTAGACAGGGAATGACATAAACTTACCTCCCTTAAAAGTTGTTTAGATTGATGTTCTTGCAAGCTGAGACCCCGGCGCTGATATTTCGTAGGGAACTGAGCAAGGTCAGCGAATTACAGAATACCTTACATTACCGCCATGGCTCACTTTGGGCTGCCAAAGCTTCCGTGTAATGTGTCGTGCTGCCATTGTGATATCAGTAAATCGATTACGCGAGCGACACGATTGTTGTAACGAGAAGTGACCTTGCTGAAGTTTATGCTTCAAGAGGTTCAAGCCGTTGTTACTCTGAATGACGCGGACAGAAGGAAGTCTCGTGCCTTGCAACCCCTCTAACAGCGGATAAATCGTGGGTACCATAAAAAGCTACAGTAGCCCGTCGGCTATGCCGGCTCTTAGCTGCCTACCCCGCAAACTTAAAGATAGCCCTGGTAAGTAGCTCACCGATTATTTCTTAAGTGGAGGGACCCGACTCTAAAAGCTACCACATATAACCAGTATTGAAGGATACTGGCGCCTGTGAAATTGATCATCCTAGGGTATCGTTCGAGCATGTTGCCGAGGATTGAAGGGATTCTGGATGGCTCGGTTCCGTCATTCGCTTGGAGTTTGACGACTGCCGTCGTGAGTAGGTGTGTAGGTTTATTCCAGACCCCAACTGGGTAAAATTGACCGTCCCCGGTCGTTTTCCAAAGTTATATTGTACTACCTCTTTGCTGACCACGATATAGCTATGTCGCAAATCGACCTTTCTAGGGACCCCTATACTAACACCAACCATAAGACTGAAGCATATCGAGGTAAAGGTCCGCCGTATGTTATTCTCAACTGTTGCGGCATTAGTGGGATCATAGCGACCTACTGGAAAACATGAGCAGTATCTTTAGTCATCAGTTCTGGAGGTTTTTAATTGCGGTCTCTCTAATAGTCCTGACACTGGATCACAACCAAGACTATTATGAGAGTAATAGCAATACTATAACATACTTTGCGGTAGACTCATCTTAATCTGTGTTAATGATTTCTATTTCTCTCCTGTTATCTTAGCATCTCCTGTTAAACTTGGTGAGCCTCATGTTCTAATGTTGTAGATTGTTTCTCCTTTCCTCTGCTCCCGTTGCTCCCTGACCCACAATTCTTTACTCTCTCTATCCGGCATGTACGGCCAAACCCGATCTATTTCTCGCCATTCCTCCGAATCCCTAGGGACTAAGTCGCCAAGGTCTTGGGACAAGTCGAAGCTCGGGCCAAGTAAAAGTTGAGCTCTCTCTGGAAGACAATCTGCGGGATTCAGGATAACGTCAATGCCAGGCAAAGGGGGAACTTACATGTTTTTACATTCTCTAGTGACGCTCTCATCTCTTGCACAACATCTTGGTCCACAGAAAACAACCTGAATATTCTTTGTCGCCAATACCCCCAGAGAAATGGTACTAGCTCATCATGGGGTGAATTTAAAGCGTGTATGACCTGGCTGAAGTCTTCCATGAGCGTTTCGAGCTCGCTAGCCTTTTGTTGTTCTAGCGGGTTGGATCGAACAGCTGCGATTGTCTCAGGACTGCGGCTTAAGATGAGGTGGATATCAGATGGTTCAATATCGGTATCAAACGAGTTATTCTGGTTCTGTGAAGGAACCTTCGCGTGCGTGCTGTCAAAATGAAGCCGCTCACGTGTTGTGCCTTTGAGGAAGCAACACGTATGCGTCATCTCGAGCGTCTCGAAGGTGAGGAGACGAACAGAATCGAGGAATAGGTCAACAATTGCATCATGGTGCATTACAAGTTCATCTTCACCTTTGAAGAGGCGCACAAGTACTGCTACTGATACCTTTGATGTGCACTGCAGAACCGCATTCAAGCATGACCTGAGTGGAGAACAGCCCCTACCTTTAGGATTGCACCAGCAAGAACACTTATCTCGGCAATTTCCCTCTGAGAGACATTCCACATGCGCTAACGCTGTTGGGATAAGGACGTAATGCATATATGGCTCTGATATTAATAAGCCGACCTTGATGGCGATATAGTGCCGCGCAGTGGCGTCGGTATTGAGCCCAATGCTCAACGGGTCTTTTGGAGTCTGGTTGAAAAGTCCATGCTCCTCGAACCACGGCCAGTTACCCAAAGGTTCCGGCCACCAATCATCCAGATTGTCCCATAAGCCGCGTTTCATAACAGGAGTCA
Organism: Fusarium sp. NRRL 25184; assembly: GCA_013755755.1. Classification (NCBI taxonomy): domain Eukaryota; kingdom Fungi; phylum Ascomycota; class Sordariomycetes; order Hypocreales; family Nectriaceae; genus Fusarium; species Fusarium sp. NRRL 25184. The sequence continues at coordinate 6,247 of JABSSZ010001257.1, forward strand.
GCCCAATGTCATCGTGCGAATTATAGTTTTGGAAACCATGTCGAGAAAAAAGATCGAAGTTTCGGGGATCAATATCAGGACAGTGATAAATGGTTAAGTAATCTCCTTCTACCCGGAGTTCTTGAGGGACCACAACGCCGGCATTGTCAAGAGCTTGGCAGAGATGAGCAGCTCTGTTGTCTGATTCTTGAACATCGGATGGGTCTAAATGCCGCAGAATCCCTAGTCGTTGTTGAGTATAAGCAAGCAAAGTTCGCCGTCTCCGAGCAATTTCCGAGGCCATGAGATCAACAAATTCACGACTGGTACCTCTAATGTCAGCGAGGTCGAAGTGACAACCGGCAGCTATCAGGATAGAGACTGAATCAGCACATTTGGCCTGGAGGGCAATGGATATGGGCGTCCCCCAACTCTTGTAGTCGGCATCAAGATAATCCTTAGCTTTGGTCTCCAGCAGTCTTTGCAAACCCGCTGGCCAAAGAGCTGCAAATTGGAGTGCGGTTAGGTCTTGCAAGACTTCCATAGGGGAATCAGGATACAACGATATGCATTCTTCCAATAGGGACTCGGAGTTCAATAAGATTGCTCGGTAGATCGAGGGAATATCCAGTGCTATCAATTCGAGTTGTGCCAGTTAGTTTGTAAATGCCATGGTGCTGAGATACAAAGACTTACAGTCTACAAGCCGGTCAGCTCCATAGAAAATGGCCGGAGTGGAGTAAACACTTTGAGTATAGAAGCCTGGGTCAAATTCGACACGGTCCACAAGCCAAAATAGGACCTTCCGCCGGACAGAGGTGTGTTCGTAGTAGAAAGTCCCAGGAAGGCTTTGAAAAGAGAAGAAATTCATTTCAGCTGGTGACATAGTACTGTATATATCGAAACTTACAAAATTTCATCAATGGGGTTTGTGAGGCAGTGAAGTAGTCCAAGGACTGTCAAAACCTCTGGTAAGGCCAATTCATTTAGCCAATAGTCTGTCATCCTCCAGATTACATGCAGAAACACCTACTTTCTTGTTAGCTTTGCGCAATGTTTAAATCTGGAGGCGCGGCAACTGACCTCGAAGTGGTTGAGACCATACTCATCGCGATCGAATGGCGACGCTTCTTTATCTCTGTATAGAGAAAGAATCGAACGCTCGGTTGACTGAAGTTTCGCAAGAAATTCGGTATTTGAGACTGAATCACTATCCTTATTTTCGCTCATCCAATCGGCCAGTTCGTGAATAACGGCATATACTGGACTGAGCGATGCTGGTACAACATTTCTGTAATGTATCGAGATCCCAGGACTGCTAGTGCCCATGGTGTACTCCATGTTAGCAAGGGTAATTTGTCGAGACCACCACATGAGCTTCAGCGGAAGCTGTGCTTTTACTGTTCGGCGGGGGCTTTCATCGATCCCGTACAACATACAGCCTCGACTGTGATTCCCTGAGCTATGCTCTTCGAAGTGAAACTTGAAGTTCCAGAAAGTGAAAGAAAACGTAGCTGATTGGTTCTGTCGAACACAGGTGCAAACAGAATTCTCAGATGCGGGAGCTTTTCTTATTGCCATCCGTCGGTTATAGCCCTTCCTGTCGAAAATAGAGGTTTGTTCTTGCTGGCGTAAATCAGGCTGAATTTGAGCAATTTGGAGGCCCTAATCAGTATGCATTAGCTGAGACACGTTTCGAGGAGCTAAAGTTGCAAGGTTGCTATAAAATACCAATTTGTTCAAAACAGCCAATTGCAGATCACTGTTTTCTAACATTCGCGTCAAGCCCCCTGTTGCCAAACGAGTGCCGGATTCAATGACAGTGAGTTTCGCGCTGATATCTTGGCTGAGATCGCATATTTTTAAATCGGCTTGAGCGAGCTGTTGCTTGATGTCCACTAAGCTATTATTGATACTTTGTTCAACAGATCGGAGTTGGTTCGAGTTGTTCTGAACCTCGGCGATTAGGGCAATATGCTGAGCTTGTGATGCGGACTCGATACGTTGGATAGTTTCGTCGTGGGCCACATTTGATTCACTGTGAACATGGTCAGCTGCAAGCCTGCAACAGGATGAGAACGTGGGCCATAGTGTACAGTGATGTGCTGACAATAGCCAGGTTGAGGGTTTCCAGAAGTCTTTGGACAGATTCACAAAGAGATTTTACTTTCCCATCGTGAAAAGGGTAAATCACTACTTTTGCCACGTTTCGCATCTTTTGCTTATAGCCGTTTTGCTGCTGGGAGCCTCTAAGTTTGACAAGGAACCGTTCCAGCTCCAGAAGCTTCTCCTCGCTATCTTGTAGGCATGTCCGGATTGTGTTTGACTTGGTGAAACTGCTTTGATCCAGCCGGGGAAGGATAGTATTGAGGGACTTGAAGATTGATGCTAAACTTTGTACTTCTCTCAAGTGATCGGCGAGATCCTCCTTCCTGTCATGGATTGATTGCAGGTACCAAATTAGGCCTTGGCAGACCTGAATGCCCAGCGAAGCGATGCCAACAGCCGTACCCGCGACGGAGAGCGGATCCGACATGTTTGGTAACAATATGAGGAATGAAACAAAATGACGATTGGTGGCAGAAATAAAAGGGAATTAAAATGAGCGGTGATAGAGAAGGGGGTTCAGCCGGTAATAAATAAGCAAAAAATGCCTTACTGATGGCGCAGCTACTGCAGAAGGCTGCAATTGGATGGGGAATGTTTCATAGCCCACCAATTAATTCAGTGTGTAACACCAAGTACTTTGGGCGAGCCAACAAACATTAGGCTGACTGCATGAAAAGCGTAATCAGGCTCGAAGTTGGACGCCCGCTCTGAAACCAGGCTCTGGTCTAAAATGGAATAAATTTCATCACCTAGAACTTTTTAGTAGACGTGTTTCATTAGATGTGCATCCTTGTAGCTACCATGCATTTATATTTTTACTTCGACTTGCAAGAAAGTGCCCAGCTGTTCAGAACTAGTTTCAGCCGCGGGGAGATTCATCACGAATGCAAGGCAAATTATAACCAATAAAAGGTACACATGTCGCTAGGTGCTAGATCGACCTATAGAAACATCAATCGACAAAGACATATCAACGCCAGCGACAGACATCATCCCAATGCTCCTATGTGGGCTCCCATTCATTCCGATGTTCTGTAAGTCTTTCCATCAGCTGGTCGACAACATCGAAAGCTCCATCTTTCCTAAAGACAAGAGGCCATCCGAAGCCCCGGTAGAGCTGCCTGATATACTGGATATCCAGAGCTGTGCCCCATGCCTCTTCCTGTGCAATCACCTGTTCCTCCGTGATGATCTCCCCGCCAGGCCGCTCTTCAATTTTATCAGCTTCGATAGTGATACGTCCGCGACAGGGAATGAACTTCAGAGTCATGTAGTCTTGCTTTAAGCCCTGGAAGAACACTTTCAGGTCGACTTGCGGGAGGTCATGCTGCATGAGTTCTTCTACAGTAATTTCCCCGTCTCTCACATTCAACAAGATATATTTACCCCAGGAGTGGCGACCAGGAGCCAGCTGAAAAACATCGCGCATGTCAGTTGTCCTCTGTCGTCGCTCTGAATATGTCTCATCTGATGCCAATACCCTACCCCGGATGACCGACATGAAGTCCTCGAAACAATCCTGAGGCAGGGTTGGATAATCTACCAGTCGAGACTTGTAGTGGATGAAAGCTTTGCAGTCGTTGTCAAAGTAGGGAATCCAGTCACCGCTTTGGGACCCTCCTTGCCATCCTTGGCCATCTTGTAAAAGTAGCCGATGGTCATACTGTCAAGAGGGTGGAGACAGGCAGTAAAAACAGTTCTAGCAGTCTAATCCTTTAACAAAGAGCAGCTTGAAAATACCTAAGTTACTACTAAAAAAGACATTTTCAAAGCTTGGCAAAGCTGTTCTTAAATCTTACTATTTAGTGAAACAATAAATATTTAACCTGGATTTATCCTATTTATTACTGCTTTCTACTATATCTAGTAGCTTTGTCTCCTGATCAAATCCTTCGCCTGTCGACCTACCCCTTTTAAAAACAGCTGGGGCAATAACCAGGCCTGCTTTACTGAGGGGATGAGGGTGATCAGCTTTCTCGTCTTGTTGGGAATCGTTGAATCTCCAAATCACATGCGCAACCTGGCGACTAATCTCCTTGTCCAAAGCAAATGCTTGAGTAATGATCGCTGACAGTTGGTCTTTGAAGCTCCTCTTCCTATCCTTTCTGAGCAGATTGTCAACCGTGTTTATGATGCTCTCGACATGAGAACTTGTCCTATGCTTTATGTAATTGTTGACCTTCTCTACATCGATGCTATTGAGCAACATCGATATAGTAGTCGAGCTCCAGCTGTAGAACTTCCTCTCAGCTTCGTGATTTGGTAGTAATGGCCCTCCCTGCGGATTGGCAAGTAATGCTATGACATGAATATGAGAATTGAATCGGAACCGGGTGATATCTGGACTTACGAGGCTTCAACTTATGCCTAAGGTGTCGAAAGTCTGCAGAGGTGTCTGCGCCGAGCCATTCAAACTTCTCAAAGATTTCACCGACAATGACTCTCCAAAGAAACGCCTGAACGACTTCATGGGATCTTGTAGATGATTCAATATATCGCCCGAAACCGTCGCGCTCTGAAGTAGTGCTATTCAGGTGCTTATAATAACTCGGGTGATATGAGACAAATTTATCTCCTTTCAAAGCGATACCGTCAAAATACTGGATCGAAAGGTCTCGGATATCGAGTCTGAGATGATTGATAAGCTCCACGAGATACTCGTCCGTGATCTGGTAGAATCCCTGCCCACTGGCTCGGAACTTATCGTGCTCCATGGCGGCCTTCTTCCAGAGTTTACGAAATTTTGTAACATCCTGGTCTTTCTTAATGACATGTTTGCTCATCATGTCACATTCTTCCTGTAATTCTTTGAGCTTCTGGTTCTTCTCTTGCAGCTGCGTCTTGAGGTCTGCAAGCTGATCCTCTAAAGCACTGTCGCTGGATTTTTGGCGTTGTTGCTCCTGGCACTCCAGGCAGTCATCGATATCCATCATTTCACCTGATAGATAGCCTTGATTTAACTGAGGCTCGATGTCGGAGCGTTGCTGATCAGCTAATTCCGGGCTATCATTATTTGGTGCGAAAGATTTCTAGTATTCAAGTAAGACTCCAGGCCTATTGATATATTTGACGGGACTCTTACCATTGAGCCTTGGACATGAACAGAGACAGGTCAAGCATTCCGATAATAGAGCATAAGGTTGCCGAAGTCGAACAGGGCACCAGCTACATACCTGAAAGACAAGTTCAGGTAGGGACAAGGTCGCCTCAAGGTAATCTATTTTAAGAAGACAGACTGCTTTAGACCCAGACACAGGTGTTGTGTGAAATTCTCAGCCGCATTACGAGTTAACGCGCTGAAAATCAGACCTGGCCTTCTCAGAAGCCGGGCGCTTACTCCTGCACAAATGATTTGCCCACCACAGTATTTCCGTACACAGATTCCACCTTGCTGGCCAAACTCTAGACCTTCTGGGAGCCTTGCAAGGATTTAAGCACGCCATTGGAGGGTAAGATGGTTATGGCCGCCAAGGCCTAGGTCCAGTTGGCCTGAGCCGACAAGGACGTCTTGCGGGCGGTTATCAACGCGTTTTATTGAAGGGCTGCATAACAGGCCGTCGCAAATTTAAACCCTTGATTTCTGGCCGTGACCCATATTACTGTTTCAAACTCTTGCCATCTGACCACCAAGCTGAATTTATTTATCCTCAACCCAAGCCAAGGCGTTGTCCGGACCCAGGCAAGGCATTATCCAGGCTTAGGACGCTGCACAGCTGAACTTGCTCAACCGCAGTCTGAAACAAGGCATTGCTCAGTTACCCCGCTCTAGACGAACATGTTGTTATACTTGTTGATTGGCTGAGTTATGTATCGCCTCCTCGATTGTCATATCAAAATCGATTTTGAGCGGGCCATATTCTCACAGCCTGATTGTCGACCGGCCTACTGATGCCTCTTGATAAACAAGACTGGCGGCTATTGAAATCTGGGCGTACCAATAATTTCTACATGTCGATTGTATAAAAGAATTTACGTTTTCTGCTCAACTCTCAGGTACCAATCGGTTACAGATCGCCATCATAAACCCCAATCAGCTTCAACTTGTCTATACTCGGCTTCTAACCCTAACGCTTGAAGATGGCAAGTAGCTATTCAGACTCCGACTTTGGAGAGGACGATGACATCTTGGTCATTGGTATCGACTTTGGGACAACGTGAGCAACTGCCGAATCTTCCATGCCCTACGACTATCACTAACAAAGGCTAATAAATAGCTACTCCGGTGTAGCATGGGCTAGTCAGGCTGATTTTGAAAGTCAGCATATCAACTTAGTCACCTCATGGCCAGGATCAGGCCGTGAGGAGGGCAAAGCCCCTACCGAGTTGTATTATGAGGATGGCAAGATCAGCTGGGGATTCGAAATTGACAGTGATATAGATGCCATCAAGTGGTTTAAACTACTTCTCTTGAAGCAGGAAGACCTATCTCCAGAGTTACGATCCTCCGAATTTCTCTTGCGAGCACGAAAAATGATGCGAGAGAACGACAAGACTGCCATCGATCTTATCTCGGACTACCTACGAATGATATGGAATCATACGCTTGAGACTATCAATAAGGATCGTGGATCTGTAGTTGAGGCGCTGCAATTTCATGTTGTAATCACTGTTCCCGCAATCTGGAAAGATTATGCAAGACAGCATATGACACAGGCAGTAAGGAAGGCAGGGATTCTGGATCGACGAAATGCCGGGGAGACTAAATTAACATTTGCACCGGAGCCGGAAGCAGCTGCGCTTTCCACTCTTTGCGAACCCGGACGAGGGACAAAGCCCAACGAGGTTTACCTCGTATGCGATGCAGGTGGCGGCACAGTTGTAGGTCATCACTTAATACAGCATGGTCTCACCTTCTAACGGGTCACCCTTAGGACTTGATTACCTACAAGATTGGTTCAGTCAATCCAATTCTTATGGACGAAGCGGTTGAAGGATCCGGTCAGTTCGATTGTGACATGGTGCACTGCTAAGCTAACATCGCTCTTCGCCAACAGGGGGCCTCTGCGGTGGCATCTTTATCGACGAAGCTTTTGAATACATGATCAAAAACCGCCTAGGACGTCGATGGGACCGGCTCAGTAGAGCAGGAATCAAAGAACTCCTCAAGGGGGAGTGGGAGCTCTCCATCAAGCCACAGTTCAAACCAACGAATTCTAGCAAGGAATATCTAGTTTCCGTTCCAGCAGAAGCATTCGGTAGGGAAAAGAAGCTCACCGATACAGCAAAGGAGCCCTACATCAAGAATGGTCGCATTCATTTTAGCGAGTTCGTTACCTATTTTGGGAAATATCCTGAGCGCGTCTAACAAGAATTGCAGGTCTCACATCAAGAAGGCGTTTAATCAAGTTCTTGATGACATTGATAAGCTCATCGACGCTCAAGTACTAAAGTCCCGGTACCAGGGACAGCCCCTCAGTGTCAGCGGTCCCTCCTCTATCTGTTTCGGTATATTCTGACATTGGTCGTGCTTAGGGAATCATCCTTGTAGGAGGCTTGGGCTCAAGCCCATATCTTTACGATCACCTGAAGACGCGGCACGAAAAAGCAAGCATTAAAATACTTCAGTCAACTGGAATGAGGCCGTTAGTACTTCTTTTTGGGCCCTTTCAAGCTCACACTAACGGACACGTAGACGCACAGCAATCTGTCGGGGAGCTGTTTACAAAGGCTTTCATGATGGTGCCGCTTCAGGAATCAACGCTGATGGATCCCATGACAACATACGCTTACCTATTCGCGTCACGTCTACAGTATCAAGAGCCAGCTATGGCCACGAATGTTCGACGCCTTTCATCGAAGGCCAACACCTCGTCAAAGATAAGAAGTGGTGTGAGCTGGAGAAACGATATAAAGCACATAATCAAATGCAGTGGTATTTAGTCAGGGTAAGTTTAACTTTTTCCACCCTGGAATTTATATATTTACCAGATGTCTAGGGCGAGAATGTATCCACAAAAGAACCCATCTCGCAAAACTTCTACAGGCTCTACAACGGCCATTTCAACGGCGAATGGGACATAGAGCTCTTCCAGTGCGAGGATGACCTACCTCCCTCTCGCACTGAAAATAGCGTGAAGCGTTTCGCAACAATTGATTGCAAGACCAATAAAACATTCTCTATGCTGAGGGACTATAAAAATCCAAATGGGGAGACTTTCAAGGCGCTGGATTTTGAGGTTAGAATGGTTCCTTCTGGTGCGGCTGTAGAATTTGGTGTCTTTATTGATGGGAAAAGAGTCGGGAAATCTGATGTTTATATTCACTCTAAGTAGCTTGTATTCTTAAGTCGGCATGGAAGAAAACGACACAAAACATCAGTATTACGGACACTTCTACCAGTCTGATATTTATCCTCGACCTATGGCGAATGTCATGCCAACAGTTGAGCATATAAACACATCAACTCTTAAAGAAACTTATAACGCGTCATATTTTAACCTTTGTAATATTTTGATTGGTGCAATTGAGCTTGATCTTGCATACAGAGAGAAACTGAGTACGATGCTGCGGCTATCTCGGAACTAGACCGGGTTTAAAACAGGGCCGCACCGCGGCGCTCTACCCTTCTATGGACTAGACCCAAGATAGAACAGATCACTCTTGATGGATAGACTAGACATAGCTTGGCGGGTTTGGCGCCGAAACGAACTCGTTTGGTCAAGGTAAGTCGGATGTCCTCCCCTTCTAACCTGCTATCTTTCACTTCTCAATAATCGTCGCTGTCCATCATTCCACCGCCTTCCCTCGTTCGCTGCACCATCTTCCATCGTGCCCGATTACGTCATTTCTCCTTGGTCATGACATCAGCAGACAATCTCATCCAGGCTCTTCAAGGCCTTGATGCCAATTCATTCGCCAATGAAGCAGAGCGCGTTCGTGCTCTCGATGCCCTCACTCTAGCTGTCTCAAAAGTCCAAAGCCCTTGGGATACAGTCTGGCAGCACTGCTGGGTTAACCCAGCGACAACCGCATGTGCCAAGTCCCTGATTGACGCTGGTGTTTTCACCAAATGGATTGACGCTGGTGGTGGAGAGCGGACTTGTGATGAACTCGCTGAGCTCACGAGTACTGATCCCATTCTCATTCGTAAGTCGTCCTGTCTCTGCTATTGAATGCATGCTGATGGCTTTCAGGGCGCTTGATTCGACAGATCGCAGGCCAGAATCTCGTCATCGAGACTGCAGAGGATACCTACAAGCCGACACCCTGGGTCCACGCTCTCACCGCCGATCCAGCCCTGGCCAATGTCTACGGCGGGCTATACAATTTCGTCAACAATCCCATGTTTCAAACCCTCCCTGCATATCTTAAGAAAACAGGTTACAAGAACCCGACCGACCCCAATGACTGTAACTGGCAGTTCATGAAGGGCAGACATGAAAACCTGTTTCAGTCTCTTGCTGCTGATCCTGTTGCTGCAAGAGAGTTTAATGATGCGATGGAGAGTCATTCCAAGTATAATCTCACGCCTTGGCCAGAGGTATACCCTACTGAGTCTTTGATTACCGGCGCCAAGGTCGATCGAGCGCTGGTGGTAGACGTTGGGGGTAGCAAAGGGCACGATCTGACTAAATTCCATCTTCGCCATCCCGACATTCCCGCGGGAAGTCTTGTTCTTCAAGATCTCCCCGACATTCTCAAAGAACTAACCATTCCTGATACTATCGCTATCTGTCCTCATGATTTCTTTACCCCACAACCTGTCAAAGGCGCGCGTGCATACTTCATGCACAATGTTTTGCACGACTGGGAGGATAAACAGGCATGCCAGATCCTCAAGCATCTCGCTGGTGCTATGGAAGCAGGCTACTCAAGGCTTTTGATCCATGAGAGTCTGGTAAGTTCAGTCAAGCCTCTTGCGCGAGTGACGACGTCGGATATCACTATGATGGCGTGCTTGGCTGCCAAGGAGCGAACAGAACTCGAGTGGATAAAGTTGGTCGAGAGTGCTGGATTGAGGATTCTCAAGATCTGGAGAACTTTGCAGTCTGTAGAGAGCATTATTGAAGCGGAGCTTTCTTAACCTAGATGCCAGATTGGTAAGACTATTGTTTGAAGTTGATCTCTGTTGTCTCTACATTCGCGAGGCAAATGTGAAGGTATCATTCTATTTCTATAGATATCACTAGAATTGGCTGTATCAACCGTCTCTATTAATCTAATACAGACCTATATCATTCTGCCTAGCTGAGATTGTCCGTGATGGTAGACTGAGGTCAGTTAACCCTTCTTCTGTTAGTATATTCGCGCCTTCTTCCGTATTATAGCTTGGCATTGTGTTGTTCGTCGAACCCCTCTTGTCTCGAGTACTGATTATACGGAGAGTGCGCAGCGGTCGGTTCGAGATTTGATCAGGCGTTCGGCGGTAAACACGCAATACCAGTATGCGCATAACAGGAATGGATGCGGCCATGATGGTGACGGCACACTCGGCAGTACCCCATATAATGATTCCAACTCGGTCATCTGCGAGATTTATGAGTGAATACTGACTAATAAGGGATATGGTAACACTAACGAGTTCGGTTCTTGCTGCTGAGGCCGAGCATTTTATAGCATTTAGCTGCTGCAGTGGCGGCGGCACTAAGAAATCATCAGCAGTATACATATGGTGATTCTGGAGAGACTGACAAAACACCGAAGGTCAAAGCAATCCCAACACCGAGTTTCTCTCGTGTTCGCATAGAGAGTTTCCAAATGATCGTCCATGCAATGACACAGAGAATCAGATCAACTAGCCCCGAGAACGCTGCCTACAGTCAGTAAGATGCAATTCCAAGCCAGGTAATACTAACCCCCAGCAAAGATATTATAGTACGTCGCAACCATAGGATTCCAACAAGTTCCGGGAAGACTCGAATGCCAGACCTTTTTCGCTGGTGAACATTTCACAAAAGAGAAGACAATAACCAAATCCATGATGATGTTTGTCGCGATAATGAGAAACCATAGAAACCAGCTCGTCCAGCCATCGACTAGTCGTATCAGTGTCAGGGCGAATGACGTTTTGCTCCATGCTGCTGATAATACTGCGAAGAGGCCAAAGATTGTTCCTGTAAGTGCGATTTTCGGCACGACGGCTGGATCAACCTCTGAGATGTCCTTGCCGAAACCGAGGGTGACATTGAAAATGACGAGACCAGTGCCGATGGCCAAGCAGATCTGACAAGAAGACGCGTGATGTTAGCCCCAGCAAATTGAGATCCACGACGGATCCCGCGGGTCTTGGACGCAAACTCAACAGAGATTAGCAGTTACTCACCCATGCCGCAATCAAGATATAATCATCCCACCAAAACCCCCTCCGTCGAATAATCTTGCAATACAACCGTAAACCCAAAAACCAACCCGCCAGAACGGTCAGCGACACACAAACTGCGATTATCGTTGCGCCGAGACCCGTAGGCGATGTCATCAGAGAGCGCGATGATCGGGACGCTTTCGCTGCCTCCCAGGGTGTTATTTCCAAGGCATCGGAATGAAAAAAGAAGATGAATGTTGTAAGAAATGGAGAGCGACACGGAAGGGGGAGCAAATTGAAATGTGATCTGTACAGTATGAAGAGGTCCGAGCCCCCTTTCCCCGGAAAAAGGCGGACCAACGGATTTAAGGATCAGCGGCACTTGTGTTGGATGTGACATTACCCCATGGGCTAGTGGCTTATGGCGCTCGGTAGTGCGATTCGTCACTTATGTTCATCAATCGTTACTGGTCTGACCGCTGGGCGTGTTTAATTGCCGGCGTTGGTTCCATCAGCTCCTGATTCTCCCTCGAACAATAAATTCTATCAAAACCGAGCATTCTCTGCTAAAGGAACACTTAATAGATCCCACGCATAGTCAAAATGGCTAGACTTTTGTGAACAGCGTGTCTCACGGGCACCAAGATCTCACTGGGTACGATTCATTCACGGTGCATTGAACTGACTCCCAAGCCACTGCCACGGAGCTAACCTTGGCCGGAAACTCAAAAGTTGAGCGTGCCTATCAACAACTCTCCGAATGTCAAGTGCATTAAAATGCCTGATTGATTGGTGGTCTCCATGCTAGACAACATCCACGATCGACTCCACGAGCTTATCGTCACGGCTTGCTCCCGTTTCCGGGCTACCGGGCTACCGGGCCACTTATTTTCACGTCTCTCATATTGATTCCGTTATTCCGCAATTGCCGCGCTATTCATCGGGTCGGAGATCCCAATAGTACCATGTGAAAACTCTCTGCTAACTACCAAATCTTGAACAGCGTCTCAACACCCAAAAAGATAAATACTGTCTGAAAAGGCTCCCTTCGCACATCCATTTCCCTGTCAGACTTGCACCAGATTCGAATATAATGTACATTTGGTTACCTACAGGGCACATACGACCATACCTACCAGAAAATACGGGATCCCGTCAAGTTCTTGCTTTGTGTTTATGGATGGCCATTTTCTGCGACTCGTGCCTCCAGAATTAGAGACCAAGGTCGCCATTTTCAGGGACTCGTGAACAAGGAGCTAGCCAATAGAGAGCTAACAAGCTACCTCTTAACAGCAGCCTAAGTTCAAATATAGCGCATTAAGATAAAACAGATAATAAAGAAAAAGAAAAAAGAAATTCTAAAGTAATAAGTGTATATAGAAAGGCCCTATATTTTTAAACTAATTTATTTCGCTTTATCCAAGACCCAGGGCTTGTGCAAAACCTTAAGAAACATAGGCTGCCAAACTGGTTTCGTGAGGCGCGAGCTCCGTATATCGGAGGCAGCACCAGACTGACTGCTAGATGTCCGTTTAGGCCATAGCCCCCCGTTTTATCACCTGACTCTCATAAGAAACGGTTTTCCACCGTAGGGACAATGCGCCTTAGAGTCACTATTCACACACCTCCTCCATTTCCTTGTTTCAGCTTACGCGCCTGGCTAGGGCCTAGGTCTTATTTTTAATTTATGATATGGTTTAATTTTCGCTATGGTCTAGAGCGTGTCCCTCATGATGCGCTTAGGCTGAAGTGGCCGAAATACGTTAAATGGTCGCTAATCCAATCCAGGAGTGAGGCGAGCTGAGCCGGCTGGTGTGTTGATAGAACCATATTGTATTATTAGAATGATTTCTCCCTAAGGGGGTCAAAATTTGTGGCTCACATACTTGTCTGGCTCACATGCTTATCATGTACGCTAGTATATTTACCAAAGTGACGATTTCTATGCTTGTATTCATCCTATTGTTCCGTCTTGCGCCCTAGACCCTTCGCGCATCTTGTACCAACTTCCAAAACCTTACCATTTTCTAATCTTGACCTTCCTCTAGTGCTATCTTTGATAAAAGACTCGTCACCTCTTCAACCAGATTTTCTCTAGAAACAAGTCGACCTCGATCTTTTTCGACTTTATCCCCGTCACCGGCTCGGGCATCCTTTAGCCTAACCTGGCCGGCTTCCATTTCGTCTTGACCAAGAATTACGGCAACAGGCACTTCGTTGGCAGCGTTGAATTGTTGAAGCATCTTGGGCTTGACTTTGGCAGTGAACTCGGCCCTAATGCCTGCGTCCCAAAGTTGACGAGCCACCTCCATGCGTTCAGCTAGCAGACCATCAAAGCCTTTCCCGCCAGCTGCCATGACGTACACATCGGCCTCGCTCTTGAGATCTGAGGTGTTCTTCTTTCGTCGAGCGTCCAAGATGGTAAAGACACGGTCTACTCCAAAGGAGAGACCAACGCAAGGGACGGTCTGTTTGCCATACCTGCCCACAAGGCCATCGTAGCGCCCGCCAGCGGCAACGCTGCCGACTTGATTGGATCGACCCGAGGTAGTTGTGATGACTTCGTATATCAATCCGGTGTAATAGTCGAGGCCGCGTGCGAGTGAAAGATCGAAAGAAACACTTTCGATGACGTCCATTGCCTTGAGGTAACGGGCGAGAAGGTCCATGTCGGCTAGGCCACTTTGGACTTGTTCGTTTGCTGACAGCTCTGGGTCCCCCTTGAGGGCATCGATCATCTCACGCAAACCGCCACTGCGCCTGACGTATTCACCAATTTTGTCGGCAACCTCCTCCGCCAGACCCTTCTCCTCCACCATTTCTTTCTTAACCTCATCCCACGGGGCCTTGTCCAGCTTGTCTACTGCTGAGCTGATGGGCCTGATCTTTTCTTGGGGAACGCCAGCAACGGTAAATAAGCCGTCGAGGATGCATCTGTGGTTAAGTTTGATGACAATGCCGAGCTTGAGTGCTCTAAACACTTCGACAATAATGCGAAGGATCTCAGCATCGGGGATCATAGCGTCATACACACCGGCAATGTCAAAATCGCACTGATAAAATTCTCGAAGTCTGCCACGAGAGATGGCAGGCTGATCTCGACGGTATACCTTGGCGATCTGGTAGCGCTTGATTTGCTTGATGTTGCTGTGCATGGCTAACCAACGAGCGAACGGAACCGTCAAGTCATATCGCAACGATAAAAGCTCCCCTCCCTGGTCTTCGACATTGTAGATGAGTCGGGCATCCTCACCGTACTTCCCAGCCAGGACCTCCCGGAGCTCGAAGACAGGCGTGTCCAAGGGAATGCCGCCATGACGCTTGAAAACGTCGCTGATTGTCTGACTGAATCTCAATTAGCTGTGTGACGGAGACGACGGGACGGGTGAAGTGTATGAGATGGTTCAAGCATACAAAATGTGGTCGCGCAATAGAAGGTCACGGCCAACCCAATCGCGAGTACCCTTTGGCGTCTTGAGTTCAGACTGGGGTGGCTGGGGTTTGGGGTTATTGACTGGCATGTTGCTAGCTGATGATACAAAGATGCTATGCCATTCATGTATTGACGGAGAAAAGAGGAATTGGCAGACCTTCACAGCAGTCGTGTTGCTCAAACCGATTTCAGCACAACATGAGTTGGAAAAAGTATGACTCAGCGCAATTTTGTCTGCGGGGCTGGGTTCATGGCCTGATTGTGTCTTGACATTCTAGGCAGCAGTCTTGCACAGCCTTAAAAAACTTAATACACAATTAGATACTAGAAGGTCATTAAG
>JABSSZ010001258.1:0-10247 GCA_013755755.1 Fusarium sp. NRRL 25184
ATATAAAGCCTACTGACTTAGGGCTCCTAGGCCCCTGATTATTAGAAGAGTATAAACTCTACAGGAACCCCCATAGGCTAGAAAGGCAGATCAATAAAATCATAGTTTTTTACCCCAATATCTGACAAGATCTTTGTTTTCAGCATGGTTCACGTCATCACAAATAACACAACCAAAGCCACCAAGCTGCAGGTTCCCAAGCTACCCACCCGAGCGGCCGACTTCTCCGCGCCACTTTCGCTTTCGCTTTCGAGTATCTGCGCTGGCTCATATGTAGCTGGTGTAGTTGAGTTGGACGTCCCGTTCCAGCAAAAGCTCGAAAAGCACGATGCACATGGTTGGGGTATGTCCGTCTTCGTGCGAGCGAAGCTGCGAGACAGGATGGCGCATGCCACACACGTGGGCCAGTCAGAGTCCACAGTGCCGTTGCCCATGGTTGCGACATTGTACCCGTTGCGTATAACCTCGTCTCGCTCTTCAATGCTGTAGTCCATGTCAAATGTTGAGAAGTTGGAGTAATAAGAATAGGGCGCATTTGGCAGGTAGACAATGAGCGGCCCGGAGGATGAGTTGGCGTCACATCCAAAAAAGGTCGGCCGCTTATTGAGGCCCAGGTTGATGAATGTGTTTTGGTCTGGGACCCGTGGAAACTCAGAGCTGTCGGTTGCGGCACTGTCCTTTGACCTGTTGTACGTCGCGAAGAGAGCAGTCCCGTTTGGCCACTCGAGCGTCGTGTCGGCCGATCCGTCTACGGCGAAAATGACATCGACCTGCCGCTCGGGGAGAATGAGCGGGTGCAGAGGAATATTTTGCAAGTCCTCGCCACCATCGACAAGTGTGAGAAAGGTGGTGTTGGCACTTGTATTGTTATCTGGATTAAACCGGTAGAATGGATTTGGCCAGCTCGCAATATCTCTGTTTTCTTCCCCAAGCTCCTCTAATGTGTTATTTATAGCCCCCACCAGAAAACCTGGAACGCCTGAAACCTGACTAATCAGCAGGAATGCTTGGTTGAACAGAGATGAAGATGTCCCCATGACAAAGCCGGCGTTGTCAAAGCCAGCGATGCATCTCTCATCTTTGGCAAGTGTCCCGGCGGAAAAGTTTGAGCCGATGTATTTCAGCGGTGCTAAGGCAGAGATGCCTGGATCGTAAGACCCCATCTCCCAAGGGTTGAACTCGAATACAGTAGAGTTAGACGGAACCAGAAGTTGTCCGAAAGGTCTCTCCACCGCGACGATGAGGGGCATTGGTGCAACAGCCCGTGTGAAATCACTATCCTCCGCAATGGACGAGAACGTGTATCCTACGGCCGAGGTTAGCTTACCATTCACGTACTGGAATGATCTTGAGCATTAATCATACCGGGCCCTCCATCACTGGCGTTGGCTAGCTGGTACGACAAGGCCCTCCCCCAGTAGTCTGTGATGGTTTTGTTGAATCCAGCATCGACTTTGTGCTTGACGGTCTGGTTTAGCTCACGATAATACTTTGTCGTAGACAGACCTTCAGGTCCTGTAATGAATCAGAGTGGACACATGTGCACTGCGAGGGCTGGGACAAAGCTGACGAACCTTCAAAGATGGAATTTTGAAACTGCCAAAGCGTGCTCAGGAAGTCGCTTGTCGCAAAGATGATGGAGTCCACCGATGTGAAGTTTTGCACATAGAGACTTCCCACCAGCCAACTACCACCAGATAAGCCGCTGAGATATGTCGTTGCTTGAAGCAGACCACCTAGTTTGCCGTCGGTGGTCGAATTCGCGGTTCGATTATCAAACGCCGAGAGGGCGCCGGCGCCGTTCATCAGTGCCCTGTAACCTCCGCCAGAGATGGCAATGCCAATCCGAGGCACACGATCGTTATTGGAGGTGAGGTTGTCGATGTACGAGTTGGTGTCAAAGCCGCTGATGCCGGCCTGACTGAGCACGGCTTTCAGCGCTGGAATGGTGTTGTTCCCGCGCAGCGGAAGCCAGTCCGTTTCATTGGGTGATAGGCCTGTCGCCGTCCGAATTGATGGTCTCGTTTTGGGGCACGGGACAGCCGCTGGAGCGTAACCGTCTGGTGCGACCGCTGCGGCTCTTTGCTTGAGACGCCACGGCTGATCATCGTCTGCGGAGGCCCATGTTACAGCTATGTGTTCTGGTTAGCGCAGAATTCCTCTTGGGATACCGAAGCGTGCACATACTGACGAGTAGTTGAAGCAGGGTCGTTGCCAGGGTCAGCTGATTATGAATCAACATCATGGCGAATTGCTTGAAGATTAGTGCTGGAATGCGAGTTCGACGGACGCTTGTCCCCTCAGCATCTTCTCTGAATGATGAGGATGAGTTCAAGATGGCAATCATAAACGCACCCTTCCAACAGCTTTATAATAAAGGGCCAACTTTTTTGCTTTTCTCCCCCATTCCACGCCATCCTCCATCCAGCTTCCCCAGGTTTAAGGCGAACAAACCGTCAAGTCATTGGCTGCGAACGAGTTCCCTGCGTCTACGTAAGGCATCTGTTTGAAGCATGTACCACTCCATGGGCAATCGAGGCGCACTGCTAGTCAAATCCGGCTTGACGTCTCAGAGGCCAATGTTTCAATATACAACCAGTCGCCAAGCAGGTGATTGAATCTTTCGAGCCAGGACTATGACATGGTTTCATATTCGAAGAAGGGGGGGCATAATCCGATTAAAAAAAAGAAAAATAGCGGCCACAATGACGCCTCCAAGCCAACACCGCAAAAGTTGTCCTTTAGACTTTGTGAGCTTTCCGTCTTACATCATTCTGAAGTAAAGTGAGGTACGGGGGACCACCGAAATCAAAGGGTCCAATCGCAACCCAGCCGCACCACCAAGTGGCATGCAGCATTGTGGCCGCTGCAAGGTTCGCGCTACGCGTATCGACGATGAAAATTGCTTGGAAAAGAGGCGTTGGTAGAGGCCGTACACTGTGAAGGAGGCGTTCTCAGAGCGCTCACAGCGCTTACGTCCATAACCTGTATATAACTTTTAATACCAGGCGAGGTTGCTGTCTCAGCTTGCTGATTTGCATGTGCGTATCAGTCTGTCGAGCCCTCCTGCCAGGCAAATAATGGCGACACTGAGGGATGACAACGGATATGGCCTTATCCATTCTGATATTTCGAGTGACCTTTCTAAGGATACCGGGATAAAACGCGCGACTCATTCTAAATGAAGCTACTTAGGGGGACCAACGGGGATGGGGCTGGGCATGTATCACAGTGAGGTGGCTGGGTACAGCGGCTTCAGTGAACCCGCCGGCACTAGAAAGTCTAGACTGCGGAAATCGTCAGTATACCGTAGAAACTCATGAGATTCGTAACGCCCTGTGGACCTAGTTTGTGCCCTACTAGCCTAAAAAGGCATGATCTTAGATGCGACTCCTTCTGCCGGTGTATTCTGGCACCTGGTAATTGGCAGATCAAAGCAGGGTTAACTTAAGAAGGTTAGATAGAAGCCTTTTAGCCATATATAGCTATCAATCTCTAATTCGTGCTATTTGGTCGGATGTGCGCCATAATCTGTACCCCCAAGCCCCCTGGCCTGGAAGCCTAAGAAATCGTAAAGGGCTGTGAGGTTTGATGACGAGATAAGCCAGGAAAAGGTTGTTTTTGGGCCTGCGGGCACTCATGGTGTATTCGCACGTCTAACAAGGATGGATACGGCCGGCAGTTGGGGGATAACTCTGATGGCGCTTTTCAGAGATACCCCCCATGCCCCCTTCTTTGATACTTCTCGCCTCGTTCACAGCGTAGCAACTCGGTACAGAGCAGGCTGCTGTGATGCCCAAGATGCAATTACCAATCAACGTTCTGTAATGGCGTCAGTTTGTGTACTACCTTACCTCCCGAGAGCTCATAAGCCTCCAAACAGGTCACGACGAGGGGTCGTAGCCAATTAAAATGTATCGAACAGAGGGTACTTCCGTCGCCGCATGAACGAGGCGGCGGTGGAAGTACCAACAGGTCTCTGTTACAAATCGCTCCGTCACAAATCGCCCAACTGTACCAAGATTGCCCGCCGCGATGCCTGCTTATGATTATAGGAATTAACTTCCTGTCTTTGATCGGAATCTGAAGATGTATTCATTGAGTAAAAGGCAATAATTTGTATAGTAGTTCGACTATAAAATGTAGGAAATTAAAGCTATTAGTACCTCGCTCGTACTGCTTTGATGACAGGGATAAGGTGGGGCGAGGTACGCCTTGGAGGCTTGTGAGCTCTCAGGAGATATAACGATACTCATTGGTGAAACTGAATTGTATGGTTTGATAACGGACTGCTGCTCTGTAGCATTGAATTGAAAGGATGTCACTAGTCAACCCCACGTCTGGGGCAAATATGAAATCATACCGGGCTGAGTTCTCAACCTTATCCATTCTCTCGTAATCGCTCCCCCTACTCCTACCTACTGAAAGCATTGTCTCTAGTTGTACACCCTCTAGAATCATCTCATTGGTCCCTCATCTGTATAGACTTTTGGTTTCCTCGGTTGTGTTTTTGACTATGTACTCTATAGTACAGTATTGAGCACTTGCACCTTCCTCTCCTACAATAACCCTTGTTGATTAAAAATAAGTCCCATTTATCGCCATAAGCACACAGTGTACGCTTTTATACATGACTAATAGCCCGCAAGTTAATGTACTTACATGATGGAGTTCATAGACAGTACTTACGTCTCGCACTGTTAACTTGTCTCCACTTCCCCAGATTCGCGCCCCAAACCTCCAGGCAGCAGCGGTACATCTAAGTACTCCATTCGCTCAGCCAGAAATTGCTTACGCACCTATAAGGCGCGCCAAATTCCGACAAAACGTCTGCATATAAGGTAGAGCCATGTACCTCGATGACCCCCACCCTAGACTTTACAAAGAGCATGTTGTTTTGGAGCGGAAGGTGCAAGTGCTCAACACTGTATCATTATACTATCTCTTTGAGCGGCACAAGGCATCAAAGCGGTCAATACAGGGGTAACGAGCCAACCAGAGGAATTAATTCTGCCAATACAGACCAGCTTGTATATAGAAGACTGATAGCCAATAAGGATAGCTTGAGAAGGATAGAAGCCAATAAGAGAGGCTTAAAAAAGAGGCTATACTGTAATAGAGGTAGACCAGTTACAGAGAAATACAGCCCTTTTGGAGACAGCCTCACCTATCTTATGTAGACTTGCTGTACGTGGGGTCAAGTGGGGCAAATGACTTCTTTGATGCCTTGTGCCGCTCAAAGAGATAAGTTTGCGTTGTTATCGCCCCCGCTCTCCCTTCCTTCCTACTGATTGTGCTTTCCTAAAGCCAAACCTAAGCTTTATTCTACCCTTTCCCCCTTATCGCCACCGCCCTTTCTTCTACCTATCATCTGTTTCATATATATTTTTTCTATTTGTACCTTTTTTTTTTTTATGGCGCCCTCTGACTCTCTTCATATTCCTCCTCCCGCCATCAAGGCCTCGGAGAATAGTCTCGGTCTGTTTCGGGAGGAACAAAGCCCTGAAATTTAACGGCAAGGTGAGTAGCATCCAGACAGTGTCCTGCTGCTCGATAGACGGGCCGTTGCCCAAGACAGTCATGCTCTTGAAGGCGAACCCGGAACGTGGTGGAGTTGGGATACCTAATCTGTTCCTCAAGTTGACAAGTGCTTGAGACCATGCCTAGAAATCGAAAGATGGATAAGATGGGTTAAACTTTTGGTCGAGAAGTCCGAGCTTCCGCAAGACAGCGTCCTGTGACTCCTGTTTCTGCTTTGTAGAAGACGTCTTTATAGGATCTTGCGACGTCAACGGGCAGTATGAGCTTGCTTGACCAAGATCGCCGACGTTCTCCCCTTCGCAATGCGTTGCGTCTGAGGACTGTTTCTTTGGTGCATCCATACTGGCTTTGTTACGTACGCTGTGTTACCACAAGAGGATGCAGATTGTCAGTGTAGTAGGCAGCGCAGGGCGGTTACTAGAGCACAGTAACAGAAGCCTGCCTAGAGAATATTGTAGCCTAGGGTATTACGAAAAGGTTAAATGTTCAGTTGGTAGCTTTGGTGTGGGAAAACTCGCTGATAGGTGTACGCTGTGATTAGCGGGGACGTCATGTCTAATGTATCAGTTATCGTATCTACAAGAGCTCAAACCAGCAGACTTGTCTCCAGAACACCCTCAAGAGAAGGGATTCGAGGTGACGACCTGACCATTAAATCTAGAACACGCCATGCCCGGCATTTGTCATGGGTATCCTGAGCTTGTTTGAGTTCAAGTGGCAGCTTTCGCTCGATTACCGCTGCACTCAGGCCATAATCCATATGCCTGTAGTAGCGCTAACAGTCGCGATCTTTTCCACAACGTGGCTGCTTATCGCCGATAAGAATGATTCATTATGATATATTTCCCAACAGTATGAACCTTGTAGAAAACACTGTGCCACAATAATGTATTCTTCCTATCATGGTGGAGTGTCGTTTTTATCCTGCTGACAAAAAAGCAAGCCTGCATGCTTCACACCACTTTGCGGAGAAATAAGGTTCTCTAGTTAATTTGGATTTTGTAGTTCGCTTTGGTCTTTCTTTAGAGTTTTGACCATGCCATAAAGTCCCAGAGTGGTGTTGGTCCCCTTCCGCTTGACGACGGACAAGGGCGTAGCGAGTCGCTGTCAATGGACTCTTATTTCCATAGACATAAGCGGAACTGCTAGTCATGGCCGTGGAATAGAGTGTGGATGGGCCAAGTTTTCTTGTATTTAGACCCAGCGCCGGTTCCGGGAAGTACCGCGCACGAACCAGAAAAAGCGGTATTCAGTGCCATACCAGTGGTTCTTGGCACAGTAGGAATCTGGGTAGCCTTGAAATCGCTTAATGAGCTTAGGATGTCACAAAGAGAGTAGCCCAATAGTCACCTATCAGAATCAGACCAGTCGTCTGACATTCTCGGGGTCACTAATACCCTAAAAGCCACCATGCTATTAGCATGTGAGTGAAAGCCATTCATCTACAGTGTGCACCGTAAGCAACAACCGGTTGCGTAGCATTGTGGAACAAGGTAAGAAAAATAGTCATCGTTCAATTACTAACATGATAATATATTAAGGATCTGTAGTGAACACGCCCTGGCGTCAGCTCGTTAATAAATATGGCATTACCTGCAGAGTGAGATAATCAATAGATTCGTATAGTAGATTCAGCGACTCAAACACTAATAAGTGGAAAGATTACTTTTAAGGGTGCAGTCACATACCAAACAAAGGGCGCTAAGGGCTTGTCTGTTCCAGCTCTGTTCTTAAAAAGCTTGATGCCTGCTTACAAAAACCGAGTTCCTCAATACCGTAAACAGCTGAATTGGTCAGACCTTTATCCCAAGTACGCATTATAACCTACGGACAACAGTTACCGCAATGATCGGGCGGCGACGAAGACCAATTCTCGGCACCGCTGTTGTCGTCGGCGCATCCAGGGTAGCCGCCAGGCATGAAGTACAACAGCAGGAACTCGTGGAGGCTCAGCGTGAGAACGAGATACAGCGGGAGGTCGAGCTGCAAAGGAGCAGAGAAGAAGAACAGGAATTACGAACGCAGCGCGCCGTCGACGAAGCCATGAAGAAGGCTGCCCGGGAAAACCAAGCTGCTCAACGGAGTACCGCTGAAGTTTTGTCGCCGCCCCCGCCGCAGTATTACAATACCTATCCATCGATGCCAGTTCAAACAGAGGATATAGGGTTCTATAAACCCGCCGCAATCGCTAGGCCCAGCATTCAGCCGGTGCCAGCAGACCCGCTAAGATCTCAATCCCAGGAGGGAAGGCTTCAGAGTGCTCCAGATATTGGATCTATAGGGCTAGCGTCAAGGTCCCAAACTCAATACTGTGCCCAGTGCGGCTTCGCTTGCCAAGTGGGGGATAGGTTTTGTCGTCAATGCGGTACAAAGCAAGTGTACCAAGAGCGCTTGGAAAAGATGATTTGATTCTGCTGATTATCACTCCTCCTAGGATTATGGGTGGGCTTGTTATTTGCAAACACTGCTGTATATCCTGAGAGCCCATAAGACTGCAACGCAGTACCGGGAAGGGTTGCAGCCAATTGAGATGCAACAAACACGAACAATAGCAGAGAAAATGTGGGGCAGGTACGAATTGCAGTCTTATGGGCTCTCGGGAGATAAGTGAGGGGAGTAAGTGGGCTATTAAACAGCAATGTTGTACCTAGTTTAGTTGGAGATTGCGAATACGATTTTAAGCTGAACTGAGTTCGTATATCGTTAGTGAGTTATCTATCCTTTTCTTAACCATTTAATGAACAGTGGGAAATAAGTAAAAAGAAACGGCATGTGGACAGCGATGGACTCTCCGGGGGTGTTGTCGCGTGTATCTTCACATCGAGCTTCAACAGCACGGTCTGTGGGTCAAGAAGCGCTAACCCAGATGCCTTAAACCCAGCCTTGATGTTGGTTTCTATCATACTAGCTAAAAAGACAGCTTTAAACGCGATCAAAAACTCAACCTTGGTCACATGGTTCATGAGATTTGACTAGCCCTTTGATCTCATAACTGTATGCTCGCTTCAGAGGACTAAAGCATCTAATATTTAGAGGCTGAAGACGTGATGAGTGAGAAGGCTGGCTGACTAATGAAATTGAGCAGTCGACCGGGTTTTATAAGAGATTTCGGAGATATCATGATAGGAGGCCTCAGTGTCTTGAATAGGTGCTGAGTAGGTGTTATATTGATCGTGAAGCTTGGTAAATAAATCCTCTCTCTCCATGTCGAATTTCCAGGTCAGACATGTCCATAATGGGTCGTCCATTTTGCCGAAATAATCTTCTTTATATTGCTGATAACTGCGGTAGATCAAAGTTGGTGACGGTTTGGACGTAGAAATGGGAGAGTAGAGAGACGCACGCTTGGCTATAGAACCGGATATCTTGAGGACCCTGTATTTTGTGACAGGTCAGCCAGCAATAACGCTAGCGGGAGAAAAGCCTTGTCCCCTGACATCCTTCAGGAAAAGGGGGGAGGGGGTGGGGGGTTGAAAACCACCCATGTGCACCAGTTTAAATCAGCGTTTTCACCACGCAACACATTTTTGCCTGGCCGCTAAATGATGGTGGGTGGCTTTAAGAAAGCTATTCCCTGAGCCGTCATTAGGCTCTGTGGAGGTCACAAGGAGGGGCCACAGCCAATTACGATGCAATATACTGTCGGTACTTCTTTTGTCACCTAACTGAAGGGATGATAAAAGTCCAAACAGTTTTGACTGTTACAAATTGCTACATTGCATCCATAGCCATATGAAGATTACGGCACATAACGGCCTTTTCTTGCTTACCACTGATTTCACCAAGGGCGTGACTTTTGGTCCTGTTTGCCCTGATTTGCCCCTGTCAGAAGCCCTGACAAGCTAGGCACCTTGAAATCCGGCCACGGTGGATATGGTTGATGTTCCTATCTATGTGTAATGCACGTTGTTCCTGATCACTTTCTTCAGATTCGACCACTGACCGATATCTCTTTCTTGCCTGACTTTCCTGTTGATATGTATTAAAAAGAGCATTAGAAATGCACCTCTGCCAATCCTCCGTGACTTATATCTCTCCTAATTTGGCTGGGGACTATATCATTGAAGGAAGTAGCTATTAACGAGTGCAACGTCAAGAAGGAAAGTCCAAGTGAGAGCCCGCCAAGCCCCCCAGCGAAGGGGGTGATCATAGGTTGCGTATGACCCTAGTTGGCCACTTCAGTCAACATGATTCGTTTCGGCGTTACAAGCAGCAGATATGGTAGAAATATGCACGAATCTAGTGGTGTTATCGCCAAACCACACTTGAATTGGCTGGACTCGTAGATTGTCTGCCGATAGCTTCTTCCCCTCTTTACTCGTATGATTTCCACCTTGGAATACGGTTGTTAAGAAAAGTATAACCGCATTATCCATTTAAGCTATTTGGTTGACTGAGCACGAATGGAAGTTATAAGTTAGCAAGGGAAATATATATAAATTCGTTATATGTGCTTACCAAGCTATACTTTGTTGGAATCGCCCCGACTTCGTTGAAGGCATAATCACAACACCCTAGCTTATCGAGTCACTTATCCCTCTTTAGGTCCTTGTTTATGCCACAGTTAGGGCGGGCTGTGCCTGTTGCCCTGTAGCCGTGATCAAGAAGTCTTTTGGAAAGAGGCGTAGTTGAAAAGAGCTTATCCATAATACGTGATAAGTCTCTTTTGGCAGCATATCATATAGGGTACCATCCACAACCCCTCT
>JABSSZ010001259.1:0-27620 GCA_013755755.1 Fusarium sp. NRRL 25184
CACTTACCTTGCTCAGTTGCTAGGTCAAGAGGCATCTGATGGGTGTCAGTCAGTCTATAGTTCATGTGGTTGATCGACATGGGTGATGGGTGGTGGGTAGATGACGGTGTGAGGACACGGTCAGGATGTGAGGGATAACCTACTAGGGGCTGATGGTAATTAGCGCTTCGATTCAGGGTGTTGGAGGTACAATCAATATCCAAGGCGGCCATCGGAAGCTGCAGTTGGCGATTGGCGAGTTGATGGTTGACCTGGGTGAACGACTGGTATGATCTTCTACAAGACGAATTGGTTTTATTACTGAATCAACTTCCAAGACAGCTGGCATTGCCCGTTTATTAAATGGATACCCAGTTCGATAGCCTAGCCTTATACCGAGATAGTGGCGTGTCGGATGCCATGACAAACGATTCCGGGACTTGGCGATCGATCGTACGTTCGCGTCCCTCCAACAGGGCCAATCTCCCCATGTTTACCATACGTGTTTCAACGACATGATGACACCGGGGAGCCGGGATTGCGGCTAATTCCGTCTCCCCGCATCAACAAATACCAGAGATTTTGGCTGTGAAGGAGTCTAGACCGGGCCATGCATTAGACTGAGGTCTAGAACGGACCTTGAGACGCGTCATTCTTCAAAAGCCTAAAGAGCGAAATTTCAACGGCCAGTCCAGAACGACGCCCCCAAGCTCTAGGAATGCCCTCTCATTCATCAAAAATGGCCGTGCCATTTTGAAGCTGAAGATCTGCCCAGATTAAGCCTGTGACCTTGTTTGATTCCCCGTGCAAGCTAAACAATGCCGTAGCCTTCGCTCCAGCCACCTACAACTCATCACATACCTGTTAACTGCTCGTAGCTAACCTGGCTTCAATCGCCGACCACCATACTTCCCATCCCTACAGGGGCATCTTCCGCTCTGGCAAAGCTCACAGCTATTCCCATTTGAGGCGTGCATGGTGCTGCGATCTCATGTTCGGCATTGCGTTTTGACGGCACGCCACAGCCCCCGATTCCTGTTGCGGCTTTCTTGCCTTGAGACCCAGACGCTGATGAGACATTGACTTCCTCCAAAGATCGGTTTGTGATGAGGTGTAGTTGGCTCCCCAGAATAAGAAAAAGCTATATCTTTTACAATGTAAACAAGTATATAAGGGACTGTATGCATGGGTTTACAACCGGCTTGAGTAACTATGGATGCTTCCTTTATGCCATATGGCGATTCTTCTACTATTGCAAAGAGCGCGTATTCTGACGTTTTCAGCTGTTCTAGTAATAAAACGAAATGACACCGGTGGTGATTGCTAATGTTAAAGCGGTGATTGGACCTTTCAGAGGAAATCGGAGGCAAGCGGGAATGGGGCCAAGCCACTTAGCAACATCGTAAGATTGAAATCAAGTGTTATCAAACTCCCGATGCTACTAGTCAACGCGGCACAACTAGCGTCGCAGGGGCAAGCAGTAGGACGTAGTTATTATATTTCTAAGCATACTTATATTCTAGCTACCTCCCCTAGATTTCCATCGTCATTGAGTCCCAGATAGCGGAGGTGTAAGACCGATAACCTGAGCATTTATTCATTATTAAGCGATTGATCAAGTGACAAGTCAGGTGAGAAATGAATTCTCAAGTCCCGGGTGGCACGATCATCTGAACCCCTCTTTGCGGCATTGCTCTGTTTGCCCAATAATTTGGTCCCCTGTGAGCATGTGGCTGCTTACGCTCATAACGCTAGTACCACCCCTAAATCATTGCTGGAAGCCCGGGTGCGTGGTTGATTTCAGCCTTCTAACGGGGATTCAGCTTCGTTGGCAACTCTGCTCCGGACTCTGTCCATTTTCGGAAAGGACATCGTTGAAGACAAAAATGAGGCTTACTGCGAGTCGGTCTAGACCACCAAGCCCCGATTTGGCCCTTGTGCTCACTGTGACGTTCCATCTACGATACCCGAGAGGAGTAAAGAGATGACATAACTGTTCATAGGAAGGCCAGTGGTGAAAATACAAAAGGAGCGGCTTTAGTGACTGCACGGACACTGGCAGGGCATTGTGGATACCTCATCTACATAGCTGCAAGCTTCTTATACAAGGAACCAAAACAGCACCTAAGTGCGCCACATAGTAAGTCGAGCTTTCATGCCTGTATGAATTGGGTGAAAACTAAAATAGTTTGTCAAGTAGTGACTGCAATGGATACATCTTCATCTGGTTTTATCGACAATGCGTGCCATCAACCCTCGGGGTATTCCGTCTTTCCAACACCACCCGATACTCAATTCGACCTTCACACTCTTGACTCACCGAGTGCATTCATCAGTGGTCCAAATGATGTCAGTCAGCTTGATCTTTGGTTCTATCAGAGATCATCAGATAACTCTGGGGGTGCACAAACAGAAGCTATCGCCAACTCAGTCCACAGTCAGGAGTCCTCAGCGGCAACATGCTCAGAACACGGCATTCACAGCCGCGCTCAGACTGCTCAGGAACATCATTTATGCACAAAGTCAAAAGCTCAACAACACACAAAGCCCCAGTCGCGAAAGACTACAGCGGCTGCAAAGCAAGGCTATTTCTGCAAAAGCCGCCAGAACCGAGATTCTACACCAGATAAAGCATCACGCAGTCGAGAGAGGAATCGAAACATAGCTCGCAAATATCGAGACCGCAAGCAGCATGAAGCAGAGGAATTGGAAGCTCATAGGGATAAATTGCAAGAGGAGAATGCAGTCCTAAGGGCCAGCTTCAATAACTTAACACAGGAAGTACTGGATCTCGAGCATCTGTTGTCACAGCATACGGCGTGTAATTGTACTATGATTCAGGCGTTCATTGCGGCTCAGGCTGAAGTTAGAGGCACTATCCTGCGATTGGACCCACGACGGTCGAACCCGTCCGTCATCTCGCAGAATCCAGTATAGTACCTTATCCTACTCCAAAGCCACGCAGCGCTCATACCTCCGGAACTATGTCATTTTGCCGTGCCATAAGCAAATCGGCAATCTGCTCTCCCGTAAGATCATCAAAGTCAGCCCTCCAAACTCCACGAGCGGCTAGTGCTTTGTTGGTCCAGTCAGCGCAGATCTTGTCCTGCTCTTCGGGATTGTCTTGTGTTCCAAGAAAGACCAGCCTGCGGCATGCACGTCGATAAGCAGAGGCGGATGTCTTTGGGATACCGAATTTGGATATGAACTGCTCGACTAAACCGTTCGGCGTGGCGTCTTTGAGGTCGCGATAATCGCTGTAACCGGCTTGTATGAGCAGAGAAGCTGTTTTGGGTGTGATGGTCAGCTTTTGCTGCATTAGTGCCTGAGCTGTAGACATTGTGCTGTCGTGAATGCTCAGCCGAGTGCGATGTGAGATAAGGCCTAGTGAAGAAGCACTATGCCGCGGAACGAGGTCGAATTTAACAGCAATTGGATGGGCTGATATGATCACGTAGCTTAAGTTTGAAGAGCGTATTTATAGTGGCAATCTAGGCTTCAGAGAGCTCAAATAGTGTAATTGAAGGTGAAGAATTCTTCACGGTCGAATATTGTCTTGTGCATGGACTTTTGATTAGCAGACTTGCGCTAAGAACGCCACAGTTTTAGCCCAAATTGATCATTGCGAGCGACTCAGAGTGTTTGTGGTAATAAGTGGGGAAAGGTATTGGGCCTGACGAAGCTGCACACCCAATCAAGAGACCGGCCTCCGAGTCTCTTATGCCTGATCTAGGCACTTACTCAGACGAGCTGATTGTTGTCTATCAGCTGTAGAAGTTATTGCCAATGCCCTAGATGACTGGCCAGCTTCTCGCGCTTAAGACCTAATGAAGCTTGGTCTTGCTATATCCAAGATGCCGGACGAAATACACTGCGGGGAGGCAACAAACAATCATGAATAACCGCTTACTTGGAAAGACCATCCATACCTCTACTTGACCTGGTATGACGCGCATTAGATGTTCCCGGAGCAAATTCTTCGGAACCAAACGGATAGCAATGCTAGGCGTGAGGCACACGACTTATATATCAAGAGGCAGCTGGTTAAAGCCCAGCTTGTCGCGGCTGGGATATTATGGTAGCATAGAGCCATTCGAGTAATTGACCGCGCCTTGGAACAAGCGGCGCATAGTAAAATTGTCAATTCTTAACAGAAAGCGCGAGATAGTAAGGACGGGGAAGAAGAGGCAAGAAGATGGTAATAAAAGAGAGAGACAAGAAATAGGGTTATAATAGATTTAATAAGTAGGTCCTGTTAGGGCTAATGGATGTAGTTATCAATCCCTCTTGGCAGGCAAAGACTTTTAACAGCCGCCTCTGTAACTTGTAAGCGAAGTAGTTCCAGGTATATTAGTTGATTTAAAAGCCTCAAACGGAGTCGAGGGCGAAATGAAAGCTGAGGGCAAATGATCTCCGCGTTTATCGGAGCCATGGTTAACACCTGCCAAATTGGGTCATCGGACCAACGGCCGATAGCTGCCTGATTGGGTAAGTGATCGAATAAGCATACTTTGGAGATAACTTTAATCAGGCATGGAATGGAACGGCCTTCAGTGGAAATTCTTGGATACAATCCTTTTGCAGTTTTATGTGGATCTGTCAAGCACAGAAAGATGTTTTGGGATGCCATATCGGCAGCGCTAGGCTGAGGGTTTTTTTGTGGCTGGTATAAGCATTTAAGCTTATATTGCAGGTCTCTTTCTTCCTTTTCACTGTGTTGCCCGAGCGGAGAATTGTTAGGGGGCTGGTGAGAAGGTGGCCTTGGCAATATCTGGACGATGTCACGTCTTGCAAGGATGTGATTCGGGACAGAGTCTTGAATTGAGTAGGTACTTTTTTCCCCTCCCTCTTGTACCAGTCTTTGAAGAATGGGATGATGTCATTCATGGATTTGTTGCCGTGAATGGCAGGGGAGAGCGGAATGCTAATGGTGATGCATAAGGCAGTGATTGACCCCCGTCAATATATATTTCGTCGCTAGCCGCCCTCCTTTGAAAAATAGCAAACTACTTTTGTAACAGAGAACGGCTCTCTGAAAAGACCACAATGACACGTCTAGTACAGGTACTCCTTGCAGCCGGGGCAACCCTCATCGGCCTCACTTCTGCACAATGCAACCTCACTCCCAAGGCCAGCATCGCTACCGCTGACGGCGTGGAGTTCAAGCTCCTGCGCACTGGTCTACAGCGCCCTCGGCACCTTGTTGTCGACGCCGCGGGCAATCTTCTGATCGCCGAGGCTAGCAAGGGTGTGAGGAGAGTTGTGCTCGATGATGGTAAAGACCTTGATGTTTGCATCGACTCCGACGGCGCCTTGATCTCTAATACAAATGTACGTTCCTCTCTACCCTGTTTGCGGCTAGCAATAACAAATTCGTGCGAATATAGCTGAACCACGGTATTGCGCTTACTGCCGATGGTAAAACCATTCTCGTTTCTACTCCCAGCGAGGTATACGCCTATGACTACGATGCCTCCGAAGGTACCGTCGGCTCTCGTCGGACTGTCATCACGGGTATGAGTGCCACTTCGACTCATTCTACCCGAACCCTGACGATCCCTCTCGCCGGCAATCCCAACCTGTTGCTCGTGGCTGACGGCTCCGATGGTAATTTGGACGTTGAGACTGTGGACAAAGATGTTGTGCGCAGTCAGGTGAGAGTCTTCAAGATTGATGAGCTGTTGGCGGCGGATGCTCCTCTAGAGTATGGTGAGGCCGAGGTACTTGGCTGGGGTCTTCGTAACAGTGTTGGCTGGGCGGAAGACCCTTCTACAGGATATATCGTAAGTGCAGCTTTTCTTTTTAGATTTGACCTTGAACTTGGTGGCAGAACTTCGAACTGACCTTGTCAATAGTGGTCTGTTGAGAACTCTGTCGACAATCTTTACCGCGGCGACGTCGATGTCCATAACACCAATCCTGGTGAGGAACTCAACTTCCACGGCCTTCCCAATGACACCTCCAGCGCCCAATACGGTGCCAACTACGGATATCCCGGATGCTTCTCTATCTACGACACCTCCAACATCAAAGACTACCCTGGCGGAGCAGAGGTTGGCAAGCAGTTTGCTGGAACACCGCAGGGTGAGACAGATCTGGGATTCACAGATGAAGAATGCCAGGAGAAGCAAGCCCCAAGAATTACGTTTGGATCACACCTTGCGCCATTAGACATCAAGTTCCTTGATGGTAGCGCGGCATACATTGCATTCCACGGAAGCTGGTAAGTGCCTATTGTGTGATTCCCCTTCTTGCACGAGTGTTCGCTAATTTGGTTTCAGGAACCGTAACCCTGGTGATGGCTACCGCCTTAGCAAGGTGGACTTTGCCGACGGCGAGCCAGTGCCGGAATCTGACGACCCTAAAGCTGAAGTGCCGCTGATGTGGAACACGAACAATACTAAGTGTCCTTCAGGGTGCTTCAGACCGGCTGGCTTGGCATTTGACAAGTCCGGAAGGCTGTTCTTGACTAGTGACTCTACGGGAGAGCTGTATGTTCTGACAGGTGTATAAGGGCCTATAACCTTCACGACGATATTAAGTAGATAAGCTATACTTACGTGCAATTCACTTTATTCTTACCATCCAAGTCTGGCCATACCATAATGTTATATAAGAAACAATATATCTGCAAACTTAAAGATCAACAGACTACCTTGAACAAGAAGCCCAAGTCATCGACTACCAGTAAGAAACCTACTATCACCAAGACTAAGAAGCCGACCAGAACCTCTAGCGTTCTGACAGCCACTACCAAGAACACCAAGGCTACTCAGGCTGCTGATAAGAAAGTCAATCTGGCCAAAGCATCTACAACATCCAAGAAGGCTGCTAGAGCGTGCACCCTCTCAGCTATCGCCAACCTCAAGGTCCCCCCACATTCAGTTTGCAAGAGGAGTATGGCAATGGCTCGCTTCCCAACCAAGTCCATCCTTGGTACTGCCTCCTCTGTGAAGAGCGCGAGGACTTGTGCCGAGACCTAAGCAGTGTATGAGCTTGGGCTATGGAGAGGATAAGACGTGTCAACTATATGGGAAGAACCTCAAGAGCCTTGGTATCACGTCGGGTAAAGGGAAGCAGGCCTCGGTGTTTTACGATAAGAAGTGCTATATGTATAGCGAATGTTCTAGGTGATATGATTGACTCTGAGGATAGGCCGAGAGGAACAGGGAGCAAGTCTCAATTTGCATACTTCATTGTGTTGTTTAACACCATGCTTCACACTCGGCATACATAATCGTACATTCTATCATCGTGGTTCTTTCTGCTTTGCGAGTATATACTGTGATGTATTGTCATCCGAGTCTACCAAGGTATTTAACTATGTACAGTGAAGGATGTGCTGGATCCCTCGGTAGGACTGGACCATGTGTATATAATAATACTTCCACCGGGTTGCAATGTACAAGGAATGTAAGATCTGCCTCCCCACTTCTCAAGCGCAAAACTTAGAGATAGCTAAAGAATTGGCTATCCCAAAAGTTTGCCAAAAGTTTGCAAACACTCAGGTTATTTAACAACGGAGCTTAGCGCTAGTACCAGCAGCGGCGTTGAAGAAGCTCCAGGTCTCACCAGGGGCGAACTTCTGACCGTTGGCAGTAGGGTCGCCAACATGGCCACCACCGTGAGCGATCCAGGTAACGGGCTTGCGGCTGCAGGTGTAAGAGGTCTTGACGTAGTTCTGGGCACCGGGCGCGGGATCGTTGACCTGCTTCTGCTGGCAGCCGTTGGTGCCGATCCACTTGTCGCGGAGCTGGCGGCCCTGCTGGATGGGGAGAACGTTGTCGGCGGATCCGTGGATGTGGAGGTAAGAGACGGGAGTGTTGCCACCGTTGCAGCCGGAGAGGAGAGCGCCGGAGATGACGGCGACAGCGGCGAAGTCGTCTATGATGAGTTAGTATAGGACTTGGAGTTGATTAGGATGGTGACGTACTGGGTCGGGAGCAAGCGACGCTGTGGCTCATGGCACCACCGTAGCTGAAGCCCGTAGCAAAAACTTGCTTCTCATCAATGCAGAGGTTCTGCTTGGCAAAAGCAAGCATCTGATCAGTAAAGGTGATATCCTCGCCATTCTGATTAGCCCAGCCGGCGTTGAGACCGTTGGGAGCAATGAAGATGGTGGAGTCGCCAGCCAAGCTGCGAAGACCGTAGTAATCGCCCTGGACGACGTTGCCCATGTTTCCGCTGAGCCAGTGGTAGCCGAAGACGAGGCGGTGGGGCTTGTTGTTCTGGTAGTTGTTGGGCAGCTGGAGGGTGTACTCGCGGTTCTTGCCGTTGACCTGCAGGGTCTTGACGCCGTTGGAGGGAGGCTGCTTGCCACAGCCAGCTGAGGCAGCGTCGCCGAGCCCAGCTGAGGCGAAGAGGGCCAGGGTGAGGGAGAGAAGAGATCGCATTGTCAATGAAAGGACCGGGCCTGTTCTTGGTGGAGAAGAAAGAAGAAGAAAGTAGCTGGTTCTGTCTAGCAGATCCTTGTGTGATGAAGAAGAAGACTAGAATCTCTTGAAAGTGAAGAATTGAAGATTATTATATAGTTGCTCGTATCCCTAGACGTTGCCCTGATTTCCAGCTGCCGAAGCTTCACCCGTGCCAGCCCTGAATACTCCTCACCAGGGGTTTCCCAAACAGGCCAGGCTGCACAGATCACAGTCACGCGTATAGTCCAAACAAGTTCACCCGGTAGTCAATCCATTTCTCTAAACAGCCGACAATGTCCATCAATGGTTGAATGAGGGATCCGGAGTCTGTGGGTCCGACCCCTGTCGCACTGAGACTTGCATGGGGATGTTTCGAAACAGCAATAGTTTCATTATTAGCCGGTAGATCAGTTTCCATCAATTGCTAACGAGGTCTGTTTCTTGGACGATGGCACTGAAATCTCGCCTGCAATCATTGCCAAACAAGCGTAAAATTAGGGGCAATACCTTAATTTTTCCAGGAAACATGTTCATGACATCGCAAACTGCGTACTGTTTGGGGCGTTTACCTCCGAGCTGAAATCTTTTTCTCCGTGCTTATCGATAAGCTGCCTCACTTCGGACCAATTTCTCCTAATGGGGACGCTGGCTGCAACGGGAGAATTGTTAAGCGCGTCGTGATGGCTATAGCATACTTGAAATGTATAACATGATCAAGTATTTGCCAATCATGGTATCGGTGTTTTTCCGGACCTCGTGTTGTGAGTCTATGCGCGCCTGTAGGAATTGAGTCTCTGAATGCACTGACAACAACTAACGATCTACATACCATATGCATATACGGAGTAAGTGCGGAGGTGAAGACACTGCTACGTTAACACTTTGTCAATTTAACCGTTTCTTGGCGAACAATTGGTAATAGCTGATAAAACGAGTATAGGGTGATTTCAATAGTTTCTGAGAGAAGCAGTCCTCTTAAATATATAAATTAATTCTTGCTCCCGGGTAGAGCACGCAATCCCCCACATCCCGTGGCTGATAACGTGGCTTTGACGATAAGCCTTATCATCATCCCAACTATCTTATCATCCGTCCTAGCCGTCCGTCATACAAGGAACCAAAGGAATAGACTTTGAAGTGGCATAAATGGGCCGATTATGCAGCTGGGTTCACCTCCAGATGAAGTATGATTGACGTTTTTCCCGGCCCGCTGGACCGTTTCCTCAAACCTGTTCCTGAAGCTACTCTCGCTTCCCCACACTCTGGACTTGTCCCATTCCAGAACGGAGTCTAGCCTCCGTTTGGTAGACCTCGTGATAGGCCGACTAGGGACTTCAACACCAAGTCTGGCAGGCGTCCCGTATATAAGCCAGGGGGTTTACATCACTCCCGCGGGAAACATACCATGAACGAGCTTGAACGAGCTTGACATTTTATCCAGACCTCCGGATGCAACCCCCAATTCCATCAAGGATTGCCGAGCCAAGTGGAGAAAAGCTCCCAGGAAAAAAACAAGGCGATGACAAATGATGTGCTAACCTGCGTTTGTTTCAGAGTGACAGTAGCAGGGGTTCATCTCACTTCGGTGTCCTTCGGTTCCAGCATAGATAGCCAAGCTATGGCCAAGATGGTGGGAATTCCGTCGGCTCATGTTTAAAAAGCTCCGTTAGTCTGCAAGAAAGTGAGCCTTGCACTTGAGAAAAGGACCGACTGTGTTCTTTGAATGTACGACAGCTTCATCGTAACTGGCCATTATTATGAGTTGAGATGAATGAGCTCCAGATTGAGGCCTCGATATGTTCACGGAGAAACTTCCGTGGTTCAATTGGGCATAGCATGCAATTGATTTCTCCATTGGGAGATGAGTATAAAGGAAGACATAAGATGTCGACAATATAGTCCTTCATCAGAGATTCAAATCAATAGTAACTCATTGTCTATCTTCTCAGAACAACCACTACCAAACTCACAATGAAGGGCTCCCTTGTCTTCCTCGCTGGGCTTTTCGCCCCATTCGCCCTTGCTCAGTCTCTCTGCGACCAATACTCCTACTACGCCAACGGCGGCTACGAGTTCAACAACAACCGCTGGGGTCAGAGTTCCGGCTCTGGTTCTCAGTGCACTTACATCGACTGGTCCAACAGCAACGGCGCCGGATGGCACGTCGACTGGACCTGGTCAGGCGGCCAGAACGACGTCAAGTCGTATCCCAACTCTGCTCTGCAGATTGGCACCAAGCGTATCGTCAGCTCCATCAGCAACATGCAGTCTGCTGCTGCTTGGTCCTACAGCGGCACCAACGTTCGCGCCGACGTTGCCTATGATCTCTTCACGGCTGCTGACCCTAACCATGTTACCTACAGTGGTGACTATGAGCTTATGATCTGGTGAGTGCTGCCCCTGACTGACATCGGATATTGGATTGGTGCTAAGACGCTTTGGGGTAGGCTCGCCCGATATGGCGACGTTCAGCCTATTGGATCTAAGCAAACCACCGTCACCATTGAGGGACGCAGCTGGGATCTCTGGGTGGGCTACAACGGAAGCATGAAGGTCTTCAGCTTCGTCGCCCCCAGCCCTGTCAACAACTTCAACTCTGATGTCAAGCAATTCTTCAACTACCTCGCCAACAGCCAGGGATACCCTGCCAGCAAGCAGTATCTCCTCAGTATGTATCTCCGTATTCTCTCACAGACTCACTTACTAATATTGCCACTACAGCCTTCCAATTCGGTACCGAGCCTTTCACGTAAGTCAAAATTGCTTCGTCTCGACAGACAGGTACTAACTAGTCAATAGTGGAAGCGGTGCTAGACTCACTGTCACCAACTTCAATGCCCACGTCAACTAAACTGCGGGATCAACCATTTCTCAGGCGGAATAAAATCACAAGTCAGGGGGTATACAATTCTATGTTACATATTATTTTTCTCTACATATCACATTCAATAGCAGGCTATCGTAACCACTTTGAACTTCTCAGCGTGTATTGGTTGGAACATTCCTGGTGACTCTGTGACAATCCAGCGGCAAAGCTCTTATGTTCGATTAAGCCAATGGTCGTCAGACCTTTGTCAAAACTTTAGACACTTGGCGACGTGGCCCCTAGTCTCCCAATGGTCTTCTGGAGCTTAGAATTTGCTGTCACCTTTGGAAACAGTAATATAGTTTTTGATCCAGAAACGTGACCCATTAGTCTACAACTCATATAACGACACGTGCAAGAGGAATGAAGAACAAAAGAGTGAGCTTGTGTCCGATAACAGGCAATGTGATTGTGCTGTTCCTTGCCACGATATAAGCTTTCACTGACAGGTGACTGTCTGTAAGGCTGGAAGTGAGAAAGAAGGTTTGTATCGCAACGTGACGACAAATCAGATTTCACAATGACTATTAAAGTTTGCATTGCCACGAAGCCCTTCAAGGACCAGACTCAAGATGTGAGAGCGCCTTTTTTTAAGCTTAACCAAAGTCAAATCCCAAGAAAGTTAATGGCAGGACAGACGGGACTGTCTATAGTGCCGACAAGTAAACACAATATGGTATTTTTATTTGACGTGTGATGTTTGAACCATCTGATAGCAGAATGATTGAATTTATAGACTTTTCGCACAAAGCGTACAATGGTCAGCGCAAGCCCTGAAGATGATAACAAATTTGCTTTTCTCGCACTATATAAGAGCACTGCATCCCCTTCCGAGGAGAAACAGAATCCTGATTCATTCATCCCCTTGTCAAACACACTGACACAGCAACTCCAAGTGCCAACACAAGTTCTTAACAATGAAGCTTACGCTTCTTGTCCTCACTGCCATATCCATGGCTACCTCTGTAATTGGAGTCCGCGATTCCTACTACCCTCCCAGAGTTGTACCGCCTCCATGCGTCGACACCAGAGGACAAAAAGCCCATGATGATGTCGTTTTTGGTCGTATGTCAACAATCTCTATCTGCTTATCGAAGTGTCACTAATAAGTATGCAAAAAAAGTGGTAAACTGCCAGGAAAGGTGCGTTTTCAGGGAGGAAAGCACAGGGAACCAATGCCAGGGCTGGTGCAACCGTGGAGGAGCACCATGGAATGAAATCGACCCCCAATGTCCCGGGTACCGATGCTATGTAAGAATGCAAAACCCTTTTCTGTTCGTGAAAGACACTTACTAATGTTAAAAGACAACACCCCCACGGGTTGTAAGAGCGAGTCCATTTGATCGTGATCTCAAGGAGGCCGGGTTAGAACACCTTATAGACTCGCAGTCTGAAGATGAGCCTGA
The DNA here is from genome assembly GCA_013755755.1 of Fusarium sp. NRRL 25184. NCBI lineage: Eukaryota > Fungi > Ascomycota > Sordariomycetes > Hypocreales > Nectriaceae > Fusarium > Fusarium sp. NRRL 25184. The sequence goes on from JABSSZ010001259.1 coordinate 12,666, forward strand.
TTTCGACAATGCTCCTAGGCCAACTGAATATGTTTAGCAAGATGCTAGATCCTGATTTAGCTTCTGGCTAATTAAAGGGCCTAAATTAACCCACAGACGCTACCCAATTTGATGAGTTGATACGGTAACTATGTAATCGAGCGATCACTGGTTGGGATAAGAGGATAGGGTATTGTATAGATTGCCGCTTATTTATCGATCTACTATAGCAAACAGAAAACGGCTCCACCGAGTGGGCCTATCTTATTACACCTTGTACCATTAACAATCCAAGTAAACCGCTTGAAGAATGTCAGCACACCCATTTGATCAATAGGCCATGGAGAAGAGTGAACTTACCGTTGGCGTAAAGAGAATACGAATCAGCATTGTAAAGACAAGACAGAGGATCCAAAGCAGTAGAGTTCTCATAACCATAAGCATAATCCTGAGTCGAAACCTCCTGCTCATACACGGCTCTAGCATGCGTCATCTCGTGAATAGTCGTGGTGGCGTGGTCCTGCTTATGGCACTTTTGCGGCAGAGGCGGCAGGGTGTCGTAGAATAGCGGACACATAGTGACATAGCCATTAACCCAGGTCGTGTAAGCGATCAAGGGGCCGTCGCTCTCACAGTATCCAATCTCATCGCTGCAAAAGACTCGTGTGTTGCCACTGTCTGAGGTAGAGCATTCTTCCGCGACGGCGAGGAGGCGGCCTGTCACGTGCTCTCGCGCTTTGGTCTCGTTTGACTTGAAGTACTCGATGAATCTTGCGGAGTGAACGTCAGATGCATCTTTCGCCGCGGCTAGAGCAAGGGTTTCGCAGTTCTTAACGCTGTTGGCTGTGAGTTCAAGCTTTTCAGTGGTGCATGAGTTCCCTTGGAGAATGGTGCGCTTCGATGCCTTTTGCTTTGTCTCGGCGGATAAAGCTTTGGTTATCTTGATAGAGATGGGCTCAGACTTTAGTGACACGGGAGTTGGCTTGCTGGATTCTTCAGGCACGACAGGGAGACTACCCTCTGCATACACAGAGTATGTTCCGGGTTTCAAGTCATAAATGGCCGACAGGTCAACAATTCGAAAGATGGATGATCCGGCTTTGAGCATTTCAAAGTGGTTGGTCTTGAGTCCATCATAGTACAAGCTCAGCTCAATGCCCAGGAAAGGTACCTCGTTTCCTAGCTCATGTTAGCAACTTGGCTATTGGTTTGAAGGGTTACGTGCCGCTCTGATCCTTCAATGAGAGCTTTTTGACAGGTCGCTCATCAAGAATTGTGCCAATCTTGAGGAGACTCAGATCAGCAGGTCCATCATTCTTAATAGAGACGTTGACCTGGGTCGATTGCCCAGAAACTGGCTTTAGAGAGACGGTCAAAGCGTCATTGTTTCGCGAATGCTTGTAGTGAGGCAAATGCGCCTGAACTGCAGAAGCAAGATATGCCACCAAGGCGAATGTCGCACAGAAGCGCATTTTGAACTCGAGAAGCAGAGATGAATAGTTCTGGGAGTTTCTCATTCAGCTGACCCGGCAGTACCTTAATATGTCGGAGGGATATGGCAGCGCTCGAGCCCCTTATACGGGGAAGATTCCCAGAACAGAAATGAACTCCCTGCCAAGAGTCGTGATACGAGGTCGAACCCTGTCACTATGGTTACATTCTCAGAACGAGTCATGCAATGCACCTAATTTTAATTCAAACGAAGAAAATGAATGGTTATTGTGTAGTTGACATTTTTAAGGTATAACTGTCCTGGCGTATTCTTTTCTTGTTGCGATATGTATCAAAGACTTGTTTACTGCCTATTGCTACTTCGGCTTTGCCATCATTTCAGGATCACAATATATATGGTTCTCAATTTCGCGCACCAATTTGACTAACAAGATTGATCACAAGGCGCTGCCGATTGCCACTCAGATTATATTCCTATTACCTGAGATTTCCAAACCACCCTCGGCGTAGCTACATGATTTGCACGTTAATTTCAGTCCATTGAATTTAGGATCATGGCTTAGCAAAGCGTCAAGGTCCCAGTTTCTGCCCTTCCTTACTGGTAAGACCACTGTTGCGAATGGACCAATTGACGTCGATGATATTCGTCTGGGAGGAGGAGCAGCAAGCCATTGACGATCTTTACTGCCTCAGCGTTAGTGAAATTGATGTTCGTACTAGGGAGACTTAAATGGCCTCGATATGGCTTCGGTATGGCTAGGTAGTCAAGCACTGGTCACACAGGCCATTCAGCCGACGGTAGATATTCCTGATCGACGGCCTGAAAGGGGCGCAGGTAGGACCGTAGGAGGTAGATACTGTTGAATCTCCAGACAGAGAAGCAAGTTGACAGGATAACAACTACTCAATCGAATAATAATTCAATTTTTCACAAGATTTATCTGCCGTAGTACAATTGCCAACCGTCAGCCTTGATTATTTCGGTGCCGTGCCCTCCTAGCCAATTGCAAAAGCTTGCGAAGTTGCGCGTCTGACTTACGAGCGATACGAACGAGGACGCTTACTCTATCAAGGCAAGATCTGCAGTGATGAATCTTAACTCGTTGGCTGTGCACACAAGCCTCATGATGATCATTAAGATTTACCGTCAAGTATGGAAAAATGATAACTATTGATGTATCTCGGGAACGCCACAACCTACGGTCCAAAGACCAACATCGCCAGCGTTGGCACCGGAGCATGGTGGGGCGATATAACCTCCGAGCTGGAAGAGCACGGCGTCCTTGTCACCGGGGGCAGAGAAGCCGCCGTGGGTGTTGGCGGCCTCCTTCTAGGTGGTGGCATCTCCGTGTTGATCTGCCATGCACGAAAGAGTGATAATAGTGGGTTAATGGCCAGATCTACGATGTAATCAAGAATGAGGCGCCAGAGGTAAAGGACTTTAGCGAATGGGCCCCAGAACAATGCTCAGGCCATTGTAAGAACAACTTGACGCTTCACATGATCACCTTGGTGCACCTTAACCGTGTAAATCGTCATTGTAGTGTATTGATTGCCTGCGTTACTAACTGACCCCTCGTCCTGCCGTCTCAACAACACCATGCGCTATCTCCCCGACCTTAGATCGCTTAAAGTTGACCTATCGTCCATCTTTGACAGCTACGATACCCCCCAACACCGATTGATAGAAAGTCCCATCAGGTCCCAAGCTTCCTTGACTGAAGTTATCATTAAACGCTCCACCCATACCCGTTCGTACCTTGAAAACAGTCTCACCCGTGTCCCAGTCCGTGGCAGACATGTACCAAACATACTCCCCGCGAGAAGCGAGCTCTTCATCCTGTACGTAACTATACACTAGACCGGTTTTGGTAGACATGAGCGACACTGCCTTGATGGTCAGATCAGCCGTCCAGCGCAGAGAGCACTTCCCATCAGCATCAACATCGACGCGTGCTATTCCACCTTCTGTTGAAGTCATGTTGTTCCATTGGCCGTTGACGTCGAATGGCTTACCTGGAGTCTGGATGAATACGCCAGGACCGGCGTATTTATTCTGGACCAGCACCCCGTGTATCTTGCCGTCGAAGTGTGCGATGGGAGAATTAGCAACAGTGCTTTTGCCAGGCGTGAAGAGTGGGATCTGACACGCCAATTGCTCTGATTTTGGTTGCTGGTGATAGATGTTGAGATTGGACTGCGGGCTAGAGTTGTCCATTATCACGACGTACTTGTCGGTCAATAGTACAGGGGTTGTATCAGAGCCTCGTGCTGTAGCGCCTGGCTTGATTCCCGACCCCGCAGCATATGGAACTCTCCAATTGATCTTGATGCCTCGGTAATGATCTGCCTTCATGGAATGCATGTATCCGGAGGCATTAGCTTTATCGGCTGTGCCTGAAGGACCGGTGACCATATAAACATCCACACCGCTGACTGCGATACCGTTCTCGACGAATTCGTTGGGAAAGTGCTTCGTGATGATCTCCCCTTGTGGTGTCACGTAGCCAACGGTTGCAGAGTTCTGTTCCGATCCACCGGCGCCAATAAGGCCCCCTGTGGTAAACCATATATTTCCCAGCACATCGTACATTGTATTAAGCAGTGGCTGCCCGGATAGCGTCTCATTTGATATGGTGATGGTTCTTGCGGTTGTAAACTCTGGATTCCCGTTGCAATTATCGCGGTGCACAACGTAGATTTGCCCTTCTGCCGAGCTGAGTAGAATATCATTTGTCTCCTCGATGTATTCCATGTATGCAAAGCTGATCGTCTGGTTTTTGGGCGGGTACCATGCAGCTAATATCTCCAACGTCGTCGGCTCGAGGGCAACGATACCCAGAGGCGGAGGGTTCCCGGCCGACGTATTGACGTAGCCGGAGGTCAAACCACCGTCGGTTCCCCAGACCATCATAGCGATTGTAGTCGATGAACTGAAGACGCGTGGCTTGATGCCCAGAGGACCAGGGGCCTCAACGACGCCCGAGTTACCGCCGTCTGCATGCATGAGTGATGCTTCGGGTTGGAATCGGAACCGAGGTTTCAGCAGCGTCGCATTGGCCGGAGAGCCGATGAACGAGGAGCTGGTCACGTTCTGAGTATCCGTGATACGCGGTTCTTGAGGGTATAGCATGTGCTTTGGTGTATTCTGCTGAAATACGGGGGTTGATCAGCATCACAGAACGGCGCATTGTTGAACTTGGCGTTACCTTGTTTGGTACTGTTTGCACGACTCCTGTATAGAACAGCAAGAGATACAGCAAAGAAAGACATGGGGTCATTTTGAGGGTTGTTGGTTCAAAGTGCAAAGAGGTTGGTAGGTAAAATTGATGGATTTATCGATCGGCGAAAAGTTTCCTCGAAGGTTGAAAGATTCAGGTAGACGAAAGGATCGGGTGGATGTTTATATATTGAGTTTGTGTTAGGTAGAGCCTGGTAAGTTATGGGTTGGTTTTCGTCATGAGGACTGATGATTGATCCTGGGGCGGTGGAAGGAAATAGAGCAATTGTTATATACTAATTTGCGTCATATTCACTACAGTAACCAGGCCGCAAATTGCTAAGTTTTGTTTAGCGTAGTCTATCAGGTATGATTCATTACCTTGGAAGGAATCCAGGAGGTCTGAAAAGCACCGAAGCGCCATTTCCGTCACATTACTTGTCGATCTCTCGCATCGAAACCAATGGAGGGCGAATAATCAGGTTCTATGGCAAAAGAAGCAGTTACGAGAACTATGATAATGTAAAAGTTTTAAACTGATCAGGAAATGGATCATCGTTCAACAGGGCGATGCTCAGGGATGATGTATAGCTAAATACGCACTCGTACTGCGCATCCTCCGTTTGGCTAGGCCAATCGGAATGACATATATACGATGCTCAAGCCTTGTCTAGTCTCAGTTAGTGTCTCTCGGGCTGCAGATCTAAGTAAGCAAGGCAAACACTGTCGCGTCTCGCATGTCACGTTAATTGGCTAATCTTTTATTACTACTCTTCACTTGATTGCGTCAAGTGTCAGGACTTGGTGGCTGCCACAAGTTCAAATTGATGCTTTGGCATTTGAAGAAGTCCTCTCCCGCTGTATTCATTATTTAAGCATAGGATGATGGGGGCGTATTGTAATACGCCCTTGGAGTCATCTCCCGCTTGGGTATCCATCCAATCTCTTGAATAGGCCACCTTATCCAGAATCGATGAACGTCATCCAAAGACGCATGTATGCGCTCAATCAAGTGTGTCCCCCAGCCCTGAAACCACCAGTTATACTCTAGTCTGTGGAGAAGCACGCAGGCAAAGCCCAGTATGCAGAGCGCCTTTCTGTTGCTGTGCTGCAGTAGCGACAGAAAACCATCTGACATCTGGTACATCCACGTAAACAGACTGCGAATTTTGGCTTCGTTGCCGAGGTCTTGGTCGTAGAAAAAGTACAAGGCCCGTCTGAGGTCTTGGAAGGCATCGAGCAGCAATCGTCGTGTTTGTTCGTCTTGATCTGAATCATCGGCTTCGAGAAACTCTTGGAACTCTAGCAGCGGTCCCATCTCTGCTTGCTTAGCACCCCATAACCTCCTGACATCGCTGGATCGGAAGAGGAAGGATACAGAAGAGGATTAGATAGCACCATTATTAGCTTCCAGTACTGTACGCATGCCACGGAAGAGAGCCAGCCAGCTTGGTACTACAGAACCGTCTTGGAAGGGCAGATGGCCTTCGTCTCTGAGGCTAGCGAAAGCAATAAACATGGTCATAATGCTGAAGCAGTACATTGGTATGGCGTTGGCCGCTGAGATGTTGGACAGAAGTGGCGTAGCCATAGATGTGGCTGCAGTGTGGCGCGCTCTGGAGTGATTGTAGTAGTATCGACGCGACTCTGGTCGAAAATGCGCCAGGTGTGACGCCGCGAGTGCCAGAACGGAATGGAGTACGTATGGATGTGAGAAACCCAGCTGCGGGACGCTCTCGAGGAAATAGTTGCGCACGATTGGATCAGAAGATAACGTCAGTGAGGTGGATATGCTGTAGTGATGAAGAAGCTCCATGTCTAAGATTGTGAGGCCCATGGACCCGGAGCCAGCATCGTCAGTAGACGGCGGCTGAAATATTGGCAGAGCTGTCTCGCTACTGCTTGGCCTACGAGCTTGAGGTGAGGCTGAAGATGGGTTGGTAGCCACCGAGGCCGATGTTCCCCGGAGACTGCAATCTTGTCCACGTTTTGCACAATTACGACAAGATGGTTTCTCCTCGCCACACTAGGGACGTCAGCTCGGAGTGTCTTGGGGTTAAGTTGTCTGGTACCTACCTTGATTTTCCTCCTTTTGCAATTCTGGCAGCCGGTCCTCGACTTGATGTGGGGGCGTCGGGTTCCCGTCATGTCGCGTCTGTTTCGTTTTGGCCTCGTATTATTTGTGACATGACCTCGGACAAATGCGCGAAATCTGGTCGGGAACAAGTTTTATTACGTCGATCGTCCCTGTTTCTGCATGACTCAGTAGACCTTTACACTGTGGCGAAGTCCAGTTCACTACAAGAATGGTGAGCCAATCGCTTGCTGATGCGAAAGTCAATGCGCTTTCGGACACGGCACAGAGGGTTACCGAAGCCCTGGTTGGGCAGATCAAATCCCAAAGGTGATAAGGCTGAAGAGCAGGTGACGTCGGTAAGACTGAAAGACACTGATTCGATCTGCCTATCTATATATCGAGTAGCAAAAGAGGCGAAGTATATTTTATTATTATTTTTAGAAACTTTTAATATATATAATAAAAGATAAGTAGCTGGTGTAGCTAGTTACTTATAATAATTCGATATATATACAAGCCTTTGTTATTTTACCCTTGTCTTAGAATTCTTACTTATATCTCTATTATTTCTTCTCAGACTCCCTTTAACTTTACAACAGCAGCTTTTAAAGCCTAGCTATTAGTCGATTTGAACAAAATTGTTTACAAGACATATCAAACGACACAAGATGGATACTAGCGGATGGACTACCGAGGACTGGCTCATCCAGCGCTATAAATACGTGCCGTCAGCGCCAGCGGCTATTTTTTTCACTGTTCTTTTCGGCATCTCGACCGCAACACACCTCTTTCAACTCATTAGATGGAAAACCCTCTACTTCATCCCATTTCTCATGGGAGGTCTTTGTAAGCTCTCGAGCCCCAGCCAGGACTATCCAAGCAAAGTCACTGACTGTAATTAATCAACAGTTGAGACTGGCGGTTACATAATGCGCGCCATCGACACTGGAGCAGCCTCCAAGATCCTCTTTGTCAATCAAACTGCCCTGATTCTTTTGGCCCCAGCGCTATATGCCGCAAGTATTTACATGATTCTCGAGCGACTTATTCTTATTCTGGATGCGGATTCGTATTCGTTGGTTCGTGTCCACTGGCTCACCAGAATCTTTGTTGGATGTGATATCTTGTCCTTTTTAGCTCAGGGCGCTGGTCAGTATTAAACAGACTTCCTAATACGTTTTCATTTATCGAGAGCTGATTTTGGTGTTTCTAGGAGGAGCAATGCAAACGTCCAAGTCATCTGGCAAGACGAAGGCAAGCGCGGGAAAGGAGGACATTGGCAACTATCTTGTCATCGGTGGTCTCGTTTTCCAGCTTGTCGTATTTGCGTTCTTCATCGTCGTAACAGCAACCTTTCATATCAGAATCCGAGGCCGACCGACTCTGAGAGCTGCCACTGCGCAGATCCCTTGGCTTCGTTACATATACGTGCTCTACATCGGCAGCGCTCTGATCATGATTCGATCCATCTTTCGTGTGACGGAGTATATACAAGGTCGTGATGGGTATCTCATGTCACACGAAGTGTTTGCTTACGTTTTGGACACGACTATCATTTTCCTTGTGTCAATTGCGTTTAACATCTTCCATCCGTCAAAGATTGTGTCTTCAAGGGCTAAACAAAGTGTTTTACTGGATAGCATTGATCGAGAAGGCTTTTAGAAGTCGATAGATAATCTGGCCGAATGAGATAGTTAAACAAGAAGCAAGAGGAAACAGGGAAAGAGTGATTATGGTTCCTGATATGTGGCTAAAGACACCATACCAGACTCTGTGGATGGAACTTCCGATCACGTGGGGTTGGATCACTTAACCCCTACACTTTCTGGCCTTCATCCAAGTAGTTGTTAGTACTTTTCATATTTACAAGGGTCCGGTAGATTTCAGATACACTACGTTAAGAATGACTTATATAAGATTGAGAGAAATAGAAAGCAGGGCCTTTGGAAAGCTGTTCAGGAACATCCTCTCGCATAACATCTCTGCCTCCAGGCTGTATAAGGCACAACTAGCAATACCTATATTTTCTGCTAGGCTGGTAAGCTCTTTGCTCTTTAGTAAATGGACCTTTTATATACTATCAACTCAGATACCCTTGAGACGACCTGCATGGACTAAAGACTACTTTAAGAGAAAGGGGTATACTTTACTTAATGACTAACTACTCTTCCACTTTTGGGTTGCAGTAACCCCTCCATCTATAAGTAAATCTATTCCTGATACAAATCCTGATGAAGGGCCTATAAGAAATGCAATTGCATTGGCAATATCCTCAGGTGTACCTGCTCGCCTTGCTGCAGAAGCTTCAATCATCTGCCTCATGAAATCTCCATTAGGTCCTGCAAGTTCTTGTTTGCTCATTGGAGTTAGGATAATTCCCGGGCTGACAGTATTAATCCTAGCGCCCCTGCTTCCCCATAAGCCTGCAGCAGCCTGAATGCGAAGTAGACTTCCTTTCTTTGCAATTGAATATGCCTCATTTGGTGAATCATCAAGGCGGATGCCTTCATGGTCGAGCAGTTTCTCTCGTAGGGCTGTTGCTAGGTGTTTCTCCAACTCAGGCGTAAGAACTGCACGGTATGCAGCCATACTTGATACACATACAAATGACGTGCCAGCAGACACCACAGGGAAAAAAGCGTCTATAACATTGGCTGTCCCAACAAGATCAATTTCGTATATGGCTTTTGCACTTGCTTGGACGGGCGATACACCTGCAGTATGGATAATAGCGTCGATATGGCCCGCTTTGTGAACGCTGGTAGCAAATTCAGCAACCGCATCGAATTTGCTAATATCTAGCTTCTGTACTTGGCAATCTTGACCCACGGCTTGAAGCGTTGCTGAGGCTGTGTCTAGGTTGGCCTAAAATGAATTAGTAGTTTTGCCTTTGTATAGAAATTCATCTTTTGTTCAAACCTGGGCGAAATCGGCAAGAAATACAAGTTTGCCCTCACCGAGAGATTGAGCTATTGTCAAACCCATGCCTCCAACACCTATAACGACTAAGATAGAACGTTTGAGTGATTCTGACATTGGATTTGAGGTATTATAATCGAATAAGATGGTGGGTTTATGTGACTGCAAGAATGGAAGATAATGGACAAAGTGCCTGAATTTATAGAGAGTGACTATTAAATCGGTAAGGCAATAACAGTACCAAATTCAACATTCCAACCAATCAGAAGGTATTTCCGCATTGATCCATAAAGGAAAAACAACGGGATTCGGCATTCAATTAAGTAGGATACAGGTCAAACCGGATCGTTCGGAGACGGGACGGACTCGGGGACTTGGGTCGGGCCCGTTTGTGTCGGCCGTCAATAATGGCTAAGCTGAAGCAAGTACAACTACGGGCAAGTGTGGGGAAATCCACGCTGGATTCTATGTATGAAAATACTATGTACTGAGTATGATATTATGGGCTCGGAGTGTCGAAACTATCCGCAGTCGCGGCAGTAGACCCCGGTTACCCAGACATTATCAGTACTGTAGCCTCTGGATGCTGAAGTTTCAACCGTTGTTTTCAATGGCTCTCCAAGCTAGTCCATCAAATCCCAAGATACCTCTCGGCCCCTTTCGCTGCTTAAATCATGAGCTTTTTAGGCTCACAATATGGACCGCTAAGCAGCTACACAGCGGTTAGATTGAGAAGAAAATAAAGAGTTCTATACTCCTTATTAGATGACGGAAATGAACTTAATAAATGGTTAATGGAAATTGACGTATTCTGTATTCTGCCGAGAAGTTACTCACCGAAGTCACCGTCCATTCCCGCACTGGCTCCGCTGCTATTTATAGCTGTCCCTATGTTACTCAGCCTGGTTATAATACTATATCCATCGTCCCAATAGTGTGAGTAATAAACTTGGTAGCAGCCTTGTATAAAATTGGAAGTCGTAGTTAAAATGTCATGAATATAACGTTAGCAACCATATAATTCAACGTCTTCGCCTTGAGAAAATTGGCTGACTGCACCGTGGTACTACATTTGGGTCTCTTGTATCAAGTTGCCGCCAGTCTGAGAACACTGTTAATCGCAATGGGCTTGGGATGTGCTTACCACTACAATGATCTTTCTCAGATACGGTCCCTTGCTAGAGACCACAACGGCCGCCTGTGTTACTATTGGCATACTTCGAATGTGATTTTCCACCTCCTGAGTTTAATTCTGAACCCACGCAACTTGATTTGTGAGTCAGAGCGACCCATATGGTAAATATGATCGTCAGTGCTGAGCCAAGCTAAATCGCCAATTCTGTAGAAGATATTAGACCTATAATGACAAGACTTGCGAGCCGTTATTGGCCCCTGGAGTAAGAGTTCGCCGACAGCTGCTATTGGTAATAGATTTCGATAGCTGCTTGGATCTCCTACCTATATATGGTAAGCCACTGGGAACCTATGCTTCGAGCTTCGAAACCATGAACCCCTCTTGGGTTGATGGAAATAGTCGCTGAAGACTGAGGAGGGCCGCAAGCCTTGATGAGGTGAACTGCGCGAGTCCATGTATCTACATCTGATTATGCCAGTGGCTTGCCATCATGTAACAGTACCTTAAGCTGAGGCAATTCTTGGGTCGTGAGAGTATATATAAAGGAGAGAGTAACATCCAACCAGTTCACGTTTATGCGACGACTAAATTATGCGTAATCATAAAGACGGTCGCCCTCACTTAGAGTTCATAAACACCATCCTACAATCAAGGTGCCAAGAACCTCAAAACTAAGTTGTGAAAGGAATGCAATACGGATTGCGAGACTCGATACTCCTGGCTCAGTTTACGCGGAGCTAAATGGGTCTGCTGAGCTGTTGGAGATGGAGACATGGGGTATTTCAAAGATATTAGGTTTGCTTTCTAACCCGGCAGTAAAATCACATAAGTTAGATTATCTGGCTGCATGCCAAACACGACCAAAACGTCTTCTAGCCCTAATAAATAACATTCCTTACTGGCACTATTGCTAATTAATTTTCTTAATATATCACTATTTTCAATAACAAGCTCCTTATAGGTTTGATTAATGTGGTACTAGATATCTACAGTGTGGTTGGAATGGGGACTATATGTGTTATTGTAGATGTTCTATTTCATTTTCCCATTGCCCCAAGTATCCCAAGGCCCTCAAGCTGTAGCCCATACCCAAGATCATCTAGCAGGCGTCTCTTAATATGCTGGGTTAAGGCAATTCGGGTATAACGCAAGACCTTATCAGGCTTCTCAACCATTGTACGAGCGACCTCCCAAGCACGATCCACCACTTTATCCTTGGGCACGACTTCAGCCACAAATCCAAGCGCCTTTGCCTCTGCTGCCGGGATCTCCTCGCCCGTCAATAAGTAGGATCTGCCCCGGTTGGGACCGAGCAGCATAGGCCACCAGACATGCGCACCATCTCCTGGAACCGTGCCGCTGGTGAAATGCGGCTTGTCCGCAAACGAGGCCGTCTCAGAGGCAAGCACAATGTCGCACAGAGTAGGTAGTTCCGAGTGAATGTGGACAGGTCCATTGACGGCGGCAATCATAGGTACTTCTATCTCGAGCAAGTTCTGCAAAAGATCTTTCCCTTCCTGGTAAATGCGATGCCAGAACTGAGTCGTGGCCAATTCTGGGCCAACCCCCGCAGTATCCATTTGCGTGAGGAAGACATCACCAGTACCGGTTAGTATAACGACTTTGTTCTCCGGATCGTGGGCCAGGGCGTAGAAAGCATGGCCTAGCTCTGTATGCAGCCCGCCCTCTGCGGGTGTCCAGATGGCCTCTCCGCCTTGGTGGTGGATCGTGAGTTGGAGAATACCATCTTCACGTTTAAAGGAAATATGTTGAAATTTCTCTTTGTAAGCTTCAAGATGCATTGTAACAGTGTAAGAAGAATGAATAGTATTATACAGAAACCTTATGACTGGGGGCGAGATGTTTGCCAGAGGGAGGGAGGTTCTTATATACTATAACCCCAGTATGCTGCGAAGTGTGTTTAGTGTGTTTAGAAAGGTTTTATTGAGAGTCCAACCTTGGTGACTGCTGACGCTAAGTCGCGCATTACCTTGTCCATACGCTACATACACCGGATAACTCGCGAGCCCGTCTCCGAGTACAACGGTCGAGGCTTGATCCCGGCCCCGCGTCCCATGATGGTTATCAGTCAACTGACCTTGAGCTAGTTCATTCCTAGCCGCCTAGCGTTCATGTCTAGTCACCAGTAGTACTCTTGTATAATAATATGCCGATTTGATTTAAGGGAGGGGTTGAAAACCCAAGCCAACGGCAGCAATCATCTCCATCGCTAACGTCGACCTTGGTCTTGGCTCTCAACATAGCGGGCAGCTTTGCCGATCTTGTTAGCTGATTCGTGTTGGCGTGGGTCAGATGACAGGAATCTCTCGAAATTCTCTCGGGAAGTCTAGTGTCTCAGAGCTCGATGAATGAATATCACAGCTTTCGAGGCGGGCTCGGGGCGCAACGAGACTGCGATTTGCAATATTTATCCCGCAACGTATCTCCAAATGTAGGTGTGGCTGTGACAAGAGGACCAGCGCGCATCATTGATGATTGAAATTGGCATAAAAGAGGGGGATCTTGAAACACCGAGAGGAGATTTTGCTCGTATCAGTAGTCCATGCCTGGATGACGCAGCCGTAGGCGGTGAACCTCCACCCGGCGCCGTATCCCGGGGTGTCGGGTTTAACGTTATATCCTAGCCGCTGGATTTGCCCCCCTGAGGTTGTATTCCAGGCTCTGGACTGTGCACTAAAAGAAGCTTTCGATTTGCGGGGTGCGGGGTAACTTTGAGGTAACTATGAATTATGAACAGGTGCGGGTGCTTCAGGCGAACTTGACGCCGATAATCTGGGCTTCAGTGCCGGAGAGTCGGGTCTTAGTAGATGCCGGCAGTGCTCAGACATTAGGAAGAGGTTGTATGCTGAGGGTATTAAATAAAGGATGACTGCTATGATATTGAAGGCACAAAGACTTAATGTATCAGAGACACAGTTTCAGCTAGAGCAATTTAAACATTCTTGCTTTACGATATCAACTACGTAACAGTCATGGCTTCTCGACTGGGTATTAACCTTACGGGCCGCGTCTTCAGCGTCACCGGCGGCGCGTCAGGCATGGGTCTAGCCACTGCCACTCTCTTGGCTCGCCACGGCGCTGCTGCCGTCTGGATCGCGGACCTTCAGACAGCCAGATTCGACAAGGCACGAGAGCAAATCAAGGCCGCCAACAGTTCTACAGAACTTCACTTGGAAGCTGTCGATGTATCGGACTCAAAGCAGGTTGACAGCTGGATTGAGCGCATCATTAGCAAATCAGGTGGGCTCCATGGCTCAGCCAATGTCGCAGGTCTTCCCCAGACGGTCAGAATTCCCGATGGCAAACCCAATCTCTTGGGGGAAACCGATGACCTCTGGCGCAAGATCATGAGCGTTAACTTGGATGGTGTCATGTACTGCACACGCGCCCAGGTACGCGCCATGTTGGGTATGGAGAAAGGAAGCAATCCAGCGATTGTGAACGTGTCAAGCATGGGTGCCATCAACCACGGAGGAGCCCTATATGCTTACGCGACAAGCAAGGCCGGCTGCGAGCACTATACCAGGAACGCGGCGAAGGATGTCTTCCCCTATGGTATTCGTATCAACGGCGTATTGCCTGGTAAGTCTGATGATGTCTATATAAAAATGCGCTGCAGTTGGCTAATGCAGCTCTTAGGGAACACAACCACTCCCATGTCAGATCAATTCTTCGAAGGCATGCCCCTGGAAATGCGGGAGCAGATTATGGAGAAGACAGGGCTGGCACAGAGTATTCAGCCCGAGGATATTGCACGAGCGATTGTCTGGCTGCTTAGTGAGAACTCCTTAACTGTGAATGGCGTGAGTCTTCCAGTAGGTGAGGGCGCTCCTTAAATGTATTAGTATTAGTATTTAAGTAGTTAAATGACTTAAGGTAAACTATTAATAATAGTACCTAGTCATGTTGAATAGGATACTTAAATAATGAGTGAAAGTAAGTATAGAAAGAGAGATTATGATTTTTAATATATAGGTTGAATATATAAGTAGGTTATAATAATAAAAGAATTAATTTAACTTTAAGGCAAGTAGATTAAGGAGGAACTATATATTGATTTTAAAGTAGAGCGGCTATATTAGGAATATAATGTAAGAGATTAAATTATTTGCCATTACTACCAGTTTTGCCTTATATCCTTTATGTATATTC
>JABSSZ010001260.1:0-28081 GCA_013755755.1 Fusarium sp. NRRL 25184
ACAATTAGGAATAGAAGAGTAGAGAAGTGTGCGATGATACTCAATGTCGAGCGGCAAGATGCCGCGAATATCATCTGGGCAGCCAGGGCTGCAGAAGTCGGTTATATAGAAAGTCAAGGGGCACAGAGGCCGGAATATCGCAGGCTTGTAAAGCTGAAATATCAGGGTCAGAAGAAGCAGTAAATAGCATGTAAGAAGTAGCGCCTGAAGGCAATATTAAGAGCTCGTGAAGCTTAATATTATTGCAGATACTTGTTGCAAAGAAAGGTCAACTCTCTGAATCCCGTTCTTCAGGTAGCTATTATGGTCCTGTTAGCCCTATAGCTGCTTTTATTGCCATTTTAGCCTGCAAAAGTTCTCTAACCTAGCAGCGCGCTAACAGCGGGTGCCAAGGAAAAGTTTTTACAGGAGAGAGTTGGAATTGGATTTGCAGTTCGCGGTCTCAGGCGGTTCAGGGTAGGAAGCTAGGCTGGACGCCGAAATGGGAGTCTGAGTGGGAGACAGCTTGCTCTACAGAGCTCAGGGCGTACCAAGAAGCCAACGGGCTTAATTGAGATACTTTAGGAGGCCGCGGGTTCAAGATGACATGCTGTGATACTTCGAGCTTGTTCAGAATCAACACCATGAATAACACGTCAATGCGAAGACATTCCTGAAATCTAGAAACATTTATACCACAACTAGCAGACGTGCTGAGTCTTCACCTTGTGTTGCCCTTGGGAGCCGATGCACTGATTATTGCACCAGATGTCGTAGAGGTGAAGGTAGCTAAGTACTGATATATCCATAAGAGTATAGTGTCCTGATTGTCTTGGCTCACTTTATTGTCCATGGCGGTTGGTTGCAGACTCACTCCAGCTCATGTCATGATCCTGAGCATACTTAGGCATTATACAGGGATCTCTACCCACTCTACCGGGTAGAGTAGAGAAGTGGGTAGAGCTTACCCTACTCTACAATGCCCAAGTATGATACGGTGTACCTTTGCTGGTACAATCGTATGCCTGGAGTCCTGCGGCTTGGCCGTAATTTCACTCGAGTAGTGCTGTTCGCCTAGTAAGAAAAGGTATCCCATCAAGACGGCTTCAGCTATTAATCATTACTATAGCATATACTACCACTTTACCATCTTACTGCTCTTCCGGCCATTTGCCGAATTGTATATTATCAGGCCTGAGGTATCACCGCGAGACGTCTGTTTACAGGCTGCAAATGACATACGTGTCGCTCGAGTTTTGTCTAAAAATACTGGGGGGAAAAGCCTATTCCATGAAGAGATAAAAGAATCCTAACGTCTATATCACTTCCAGATGAGTATTTCAATCTCGACTTTTAATCTTATTTAGTATAAGGTTTACTATTCACACTCGCTTTTCCTTCCATTGTGAGCAGCCATCTAAACCATCCTAGGAGACCAAATGATCATATACCCTTGGTGGAGTTTGACTTCTGATGCCTTGGTAGGTCGCGTTCCTCTATCAGCGATTGTATGAAATCTTGACGGGATAGACCTTCCCGAACTTAATACATACGAGAACACTGCCATACTGCAGCCATCCATGCCTAAGCTATTTCAAAACTGCTGTCATACACTCCCATTCATTTTGAATTGGCGGTCTAGTCCTCTCACGATACCATAGCTCGTAGCCGCAGCAAAAGCACCTACAACCAATGTCTGCACTGCACTAAAGGCTGACTCCTTTGTATCGAGCCCCGTCATATGTGCTTTGACGTAGCCAAAAGTCAGCAGGATGACCACGCTGATGCCGATGCTGGCGAAGAGGGCGTGGTAAACATTCTTGAAGCAGAAGTAGGGAACCATGGGGATAAGACCCCCGATGAAATACGATAAGCCCATGAACAGTGCGCTCAGCCAGGACTTAAAGCTGCCAGGTTTCTCAAGTCGGAGTTTGAAGTGCATTATAAACTAAGCAGAATCAATCAGTCCTTGATGTCCGCTCCTAGTACTATAGGAAACGACTCACCTTTATATACATGTCGGGGTTGCCTTGCAGGCATTGGATAACAGCAGTCGAGGCCTCATGGGAGATGCCGTACTCTGCGAAGATGTCGTGGATTTCCTGCTCCTTGGCATTGGGCATTTGATGAACCTCTTGCTCCTTCCGCGTAAGTTCTTTCTTATAGTGTTGGCGATCAGTCTCTGCTGCGAGCCAGGCGCCAAGGCCCATCGAGATGGCGCCCGCGAACAGTTCTGCCAGACCACCCATGATAACAAGTTTAATCGAGCCAGTTGCGGACAAACCAGCTGTCAATGCGAATGGAACTGTAAGACCATCCGAAAAGCCGATGATGATGTTGCTCAAGTGGTCCTTGTACTTAGCATATTGCTCTGGCGTGGATGCCGTAGGCTGATTACAGGCGGCTTGCATATTATGGACGTCACTACGAGCCTGACCAAGTTCTTGCGCATCCATTGAGTGCTTCATACTAGCAAGGGCCGACAATTATCTGCAAAAGAACGCAAGGTAGAGATACTGAGGATCTTTGTGGTTGCTAGGTGAAGAGTAACTCCAATGGGGGAGAGTCAGATCACGAAGTGAATGCCGATAGGAAGTGATAGATCTGAATTCAAAGCAGAGGATTTATTATATGTATCTAGCTATTTTATGAATGCTTCTTGAAAAACGAAACAAGTGCGCAGTCAAGCGTCATGTAAATCGTTTACAGCGTACAATGCCAGTACAGTGTTAGTATAATATAAGAAGAAGTATCCATATGAACCAATAAGAAATGAGCAATTTGTCAGCTGCTGACAGCGTTACGTGCCACATATCACTTCGGATGTAACCAGAGCCTGCGGAGGCTAGCCCAAGCCACGCGAGTCCAGCGCACGTAACCATGATGATATAAAAAAACAAGATTGGTTGTAGAAGGGGAGTCGGCAGGGTCGCGGCTCTGTCTCAAGGCGTCCTTCATCCAATAGCAGGTCTTGCAATTCAGATGACAAAGTTCCAGGAACGGCGAGCGGCTGAACAATGTCCTGATGAAACACGTAAGCTGCTACTCCGTGAGTTTGCCCGGGTTCCTAACCAGCTAGCAAAAGGTTAAGGACTAGATCGCGCCCTAACCCTCCTTGTGCCCTAACTAAAATTAGTGTCCAAAAGTCTCTGGACGCTACCCCGCCAACATGTAATCCACCACAAAAAATCAGACTGACCCAAGATTGTTAATCTGTACAAAACATCGACAAAGTATGTCATAAAAGAATCGAATTTTGTCTATCTTATGCGCAAAGCGCCAAAGAAACCATGAATTCAGCGAGACGGTCAAAGCTCTTATTGTGCAGGCAGTACCGGTAGAAAGCGGGAGGTCATACCGAGATGTCGCTAAGGAGGCAAGATGTTTACCACAATCAATTGCAAAGATTATTCAATGCTGGAAAACTCTATAAACACTAGATAAAAAACCAAGATCTAGGTGTCCTAGAATGCTCACAGTTTAGCAGATTCTATACGTATTAATTTCACTCAAACGCGACCGTTACATTACATATGAAAAGCTTGTCAACTATTTAGGTGGTCATATCTTACGAACAACGATACGCCGAGTTATACGACTCTATTACGGTCACAAATGGATGGCTATGCAGAGAATACCGTAATCTAGAGAAACCGCTTGTCAGCGACTTTCATGATATCAAGCTTGGAAGGAAGATTTAGACGAATTATTAGAGGTTTGTCTCTTTAAAGTTCGCAGATAGACGGCGCTCGGGAATCTTCCGCTTAACTGACACCACCTTCAGACCATTTTCTCTGACGAATCATCAGTTCAATCGCAACCCAATTATAAACAAGGCTGGGTCTTCCGTAAGCCTCATGAGAAGTTTATAAAGGAATTAGTAAACATAACAGGTCATGGAAGGTCTAGATTATTGATTATGGTTTGGGGAGCAATCTGGAGAGGTGGAAAATCCGATATTCTTGTTATAATCCGCGGCCAGACCGCCAGAAGAAGAGGATATACTTCATTAAGTTATCAGGAGGCATTAACAGAAGGTTTACTTTCCTATATACTCAGGATTTCGTCAATTTCAACAAGATAATGCTCGAATTCACACCTCAGAGTCTACAACAGAATGGTTGCTGGAACACGGCATTCAGTAGATTGACTGGCCGGCACATTCCCCTGACCTCAACCCAATTGAGCATATATGGAAGCAATTGAAGCTGAACATCAAGAAGATGTTTCCTGAGTTAGATATCTTGAAAAACAACGAAGTCGATAAGACAAAGTTGATTAAATGCATCAAGTTGGCGTGGGCAGCGATAGCATCAGAACAGATTAACCATCTGATTGACTCTCTTCCCCGCCGACTTGACGCATGCATTCGCGCCAGCAGTTGGTATACATAATATTAAAGAGAAAAATCAGGGCTTCATTTTTATATACAATACATTGTTATTGACCTTCAATTAATTGATTTCTGTATAAGTAAAGTTATTCCAGTTGAAGGAATTGAGTTGCTGTAGGGTGGGGTGTCCACAGACTTTTAGAGCATAATTTTACCTCTGCATGCGCGCTTTGTCTATGGTTAATCACGTTCATTCTTTACAAAGCGGTCCCTGTCCTAGATTTCAACACTCTTTGAGCCCATGTGTTAACACGCTTCATCCTGTCGGTTCGCTAGGACAGAGCAAGGGTGACACGGCCGGTAACAGCGCCAAACGGGGACCGCTAGACTCAAGCGGGCAGCTCAGTGCTCCCACAGAGATATACAGTACGATGCCCTGGTGGTTTGAAACTGGCACCGCAGCAGGTACGCTCGAAATGGCGAGCTAGACAGGCAAGGGAGGAAAGGCAGTCGTCATTTCAAGTCGTAAAATGCCCATTGTTTCAAAGCTTCATCTCCAGTCACTATGCCAAATAACATAGGCCATGTCCCTGGCTGTATTAACAGTATCAATAATGCGGCAAAACACCCCTTTGTTTGAAGATGTGACCGCCTTCTCGTAGGGCATAAACATGCCAGACGGTGTGCGACGCATACCAGCTTGCTCGGCGGTCAAGCTGTCTGTAGAAGTAAAGTGGTGCGGATCATGCTCTTCAAAACTCCCAGAGCTGTACCATGCTGAGTCTGTATCAGCGTCCACTAAATCATGAGAGAACCTACCCAGCGCTTTAGGTAGACGTGCTGTCTCTTGTGGCGAGAATGGCGAAACGGGATGGCTGTGTAAGGCGCTAGAGGTATGGTGTGTGGCTGTTCCTGGGACTTCTAGTGTATGTTCTCGATCTTTTAGTGTTGTTGATGGAAGCATAGTGATCGTTATTCCATCAGAGAGTAATAAGTTTCCCTCCTTCGCCGACTTTCGTGGCCTGTCCAGCTTCATCATGATTCCGTCTTCGGAATGGGTGTCAGTACTGATATCGCCGCTCTCGTCATCGCCCTTAACCTCGACGGCGATACATTGCTCGACTTTATAATTGAAGTGGATGTGTTTCCGCTCAACACCTGGCGATGAGATCCTAGTAGATGCTGACGGTGGTAGCATACTAGAGGTATCACGGCTCATTGGCATCGAAGGGAAGGGGAACACAGTGTGATCCGTCGTCGCTGTACGATTAAAGGAAAGTTCTTTTAATCGCCAACTGCCTTTCTGCCTCGCTTGGGCCACTGGTGTTGCCTGCTGGAGTGAGGGTGTCATTGACAATGGCCTCTGTAGCATGATATTTGATACGCTACTTTTCTTAAGGATAGGCTTCCGGTTAATGTTTACTAGTAAGTTGGGCCGGAACAACGAGGCACCGGAAGGCCCAGTCTGTGTGCAGTAGATCTTGCTAGCACTTGGCTGAAGGGGCCCATATAGCCAACTCACATCATTATCTTTCAGCCTGCACAGAGTTAGCTTGATATTCGTGCCTAATTCCATCATGTCCCTACCAGTTGAGCATTTTGGGAGATACAGTCTTCAAGTTGTTTTTGCATTTTGTCCATGTTCTCCAGCATGCATTGTCCAAACGGGCGCTATTAGGGAGCTCTCCTCGGCGGCTGGTAATATATTTCCATGATGACCAGATGTCTTCCTCCTTCCAGTCATGAGCAAGGTAGTCGACATTCATCCACGGCTGGGCGTTGATAGCAGTGTCATCGTCAGCGCGCTCGTGGAACTCTCCTAATACTGGAGAACCCCCCGTTGACATATCAGCCGGGTTATCATTGTCGACAGGCAAGGCGTTGTGCGAGTCGCCCACCTTGAGATTCAGACGGCGTTCCAGGCCATCGTCCCGTGCCACCAAGAACCTGTCTTTCAGCAATTGGAGCAGCCAAGCGTGCTCTGCTGACGGTTCGACCAGGTAGGTTTCTTCATCGTAATCACATAGGGTAGAAATATCCCTAGCGGGTGTTGGGGAGCTGGACAAATCCATTGATGCGCGGTGGATAGGAGGGGAGGAGATCTAGATATATCCAGGCTGCTCAATTTCAGGTGTAATTGAAAGGTCCGGTTTCATGAGTTGGAATTCGCCCTGGCCTCGAGGGTGGCTATTGTGTGTGCGGCCGTTGGCGAGAAAGGGAAGGTTGAGATCCCAACAGCCTGAGCGTGGCGTTGTGTCAATAATGGCCAATGGCAACTGACATTGAAAAAAGAGAGTAGCTACGTCGTAAAAGTGATAGAGTGACATCATAAATGGCACTTTCTAAAAGGTATCCTTTTATAGTGAAAAGCCCCTCTTCAACTTGGCAATCAGTCATATTCACATGCCAATGACTGCCGGATATCATGGATACTGCTGGCAAACACATCTAGCGGTACCGTTGCAGACCGGTTGGAGAGTTTCGAGCCGCCTCGCCATGGCCTCTAAGCTGTACTCGGTATAGCACATCAGAGACGCATCACTTGCCTAATCGACAGCTGTAGCTTGACTTGAAATGCTTTCTCTTCACTTAGTGAGAGTCAGTGTCCAGGCGCAGGATTTGGCGCGGGGGCGGAGAATAATGATGACGCCAAAAGAATTCACTACGCCAGTAAAAGTGGAGAATCTTGGCGACGCTCGAAGATTTAGGTTCCGACGTCACACTTCCGTGGTTGTACTGCTGCTCAGATGTTGTCACTGGTGGACGCGTGGTGTTCGTGGCGTGCTCCGTTGACTCAAAATAACGCGGGGTAGATGCAATGAACGGTTGAAGCCCATTGAGTTCTTTTGTGGTTGCTGGTCCCAAACAGCTCATTCTAACTATTTGTTAATTGCAATACGACGGTTCGCCTGGGCTGGGATTCAACATATAGAAAACGCACTTATGATGTCGGTGACACAGGGTTACATACGCAGTGACCACCAATCAAAACAAATTTCATCAAGAAACGCACAACTAGCTTAGGCAGATTTTGAGTTATCCACGGCGCGATCTTATGCGCCAGGTTACCTCCGACTAAAGCCGACAAATTGACGATCCACAGTGTCTGCGGAGCCTCAAGAGCTACCGGCAAGAGCACCCACCGATCATCGACTACCACATAGCAGACGTCCGACGCTCTCCATGGCTCCAACACAGAGTTTACGTGGCGTCAGGAGATCGAGTGAAAATATCATGCAGATGGCTGTGAGGACCTGGCGCTAGTTCTTATGACGAGAACATGGTACCCCTCTAATTCCCCGCATTACACGTCGGATGAGAACTCCGGATAGGATGCTCCCGGCCGTATCCTCATCTGGCCCCCTACTCGGCGCCCTTACGGTGAGCTGGCGTGTCCGGTTATCGTCGATGCAGAGCCCTCATCTCTAAAAGTCAAAGCACAATCACATGCCTGCGCATCCCGTAAACCGCCCACCCATCTCCCACCTTCGCAACCTCGTTGGTGCCCGTTCAGGCCACTGCATATCATAACTCTAAGAGTTTCAAGCAAATCGAGCATTTCTGCATGCATGACTTTGTGTGTTTTATCGGCCCAGTGATTATCGGCCCAGTAAAATTGCCTACCCCCTCGAGGCTCAACGACATGGATGGTGACTAATTGCCGGACTCCGAAACGCTCGGCAGATTGGCCAATCATGGCCGCATAGGTTATCTCCTCCAACAAGGCGAATTTTTGTTCTCCGGGGGGTTTCGAAGATGGGCGTTTGAACATCCCGCTCCCACGGGAAAAGTCTATTTTTTGCTCATGGCCTGGTTGTCCTAAGCTTAGTCTCCGCTGATGCTGTGTTACTGGCTAGGTACAGATATGCTTGTGCGCACTGGGCCCGGAACCGCGATCCGGTCTGTTAGTTGCTTGTGAACACTGCTATATTTAATCCTCGCATCCTCCTCGATCCTCCCGTGCCGTACTCATGTCGTTTGGCCCGCCTACTTGGGCAACTCTACTTGAATTCCCTCTTCTGCCATATCCAGGGTGTCAACCTCGGCCTTTGAAGACCTCTCACCGCAGCTTATTAACGGGGCTGGTATTTACAATCCACGGACCTGGATCACTTTACATGATCTTCTTATAGTCCTGTTCTTCACTGCTGGGAGACCTTGCCTTTGGTTCCCACCCAGAAGTTATCGCCACCACACCGTACTGATGATCCCACCATCCTGCATGATGAGTACCGCTTCCTCAATGTCTCGAAACCATATGACATATCAGCCAACGCCAAGTCAAATAGGCGCTAGCTCATTTTTTAAGGGGGCAATTGATGTCTCCCCGGTCCCGATGGAAGTGGGTGTCGGGTCCACCTACAACAAATTGCCGACTCAGCCCGCGCAATTCAAGAACCTTGGAGGTAGCGAAATACTGCAAAATATACTACCATCCGTTATGGGAGACAAGAAGTTAAACCGGCGGGCCCACAACCGAAGACAATCACTAGAAAATGCGGCACTTGTCGAGTCCAGTGCCTTTGGGCAGGCTGCAGAGTCACCCAAGCCAAGGAAAAGGGGCCGAAAACCTAAGACGCAGCCAAAAGAGCAGAAGGTAGCGGATCAACAGGAGGAGTTTGATGATGATAATCTTCCCAAGGATCCTCGCCGGCGCCGAGTGCTCGAACGTAATCGCATTGCGGCCAACAAGTGTCGTCTCCGCAAGCGTGATGAAGCCTTAGCACTAGCTTCTCAAGAAGAAGCTATGGAGGACCAGAATCGCTATCTCATGACGTGTCTCAACTCTCTAACCGTCGAAATTTACCACCTAAAGACCCAATTACTGCGGCATACAGAATGCAATTGCGTTCTCATCCAGAACTACATCGCGAATGAGGCGCAGAAATGTGTGAATAGGCTAGTCGCTTGCTCTACTGTCTTTGATACATATGGTAATTCGCTAAGCCCCTGCGATGGAAGCCCAAGTGGTGCTAGCACCGCCGAAGAGTTGAATACGCAGAGACTAAATGGAGGTCGTTTCCTGTCAACCCCGAGAATCTCTTCTCAGCAGGAATCTAGCACCTCGGAGGTTACAGGCGTCATGTTCGATATGATGGGTTTAGGACCATTTCAAACGACTACTATGCCGCCTGATTCGATGGGCTTTACCCAGTCAGTTCCACCGTTATCCTTCACTGAATATGGACCAGGATTATCCGTCTACGAGGGACCGCGAGAACACCAAGCGGATGAGGTTGCTTGGGGCTCATACTGGCAGTTTTGACGCTAGTACCTACCTCTGTCTATTAACATTAGAAATAAGGGATAAGAAACCACGTGAAGAGTTATTTACGATTTCTGGTTAAGATAGAGTTGATCTATAACGTCTAGTACCGCTATGAATATGGAGTTAAGGCGATGCTTTCCAGTAACCGCACGTCAGGGAGTTGCAAACAGGAATGTAGAACAGGAGTTTATGGGACCCAAACCGTAGAAAGATCCTGGAGAGGATAGATTACCGACGATGGTCCAGAAACAGCTCTGGTTAGTGGACAATGATCGAGTCCACCTTTCTTCGGACCTGACTAGTACATAGGGAGGTGCCCGATTAGTGGAATAGTGTAGAGGGAATCCTTTTAAAATTCTTAAAAGGGTGGTTGCACGATCAAGACATGGAGACTGATGTTACTGCTGTCGACGCTGTGCAAGATACTCAAGGCAGTCACTGCAGACAGGTATTTTATATTGCGGGGACCTTTAGACTCCTCCGCATAAATCACTTGAGAGCATGCAAGCGAGAATCAGCCGAAGAGGCTTAGTTATGCAAGATAGGACGTCAAACACTTAGAGAGCTTGGCGCGTCACTGAGGGGTTAAAACTGGCTGGACCATTCGGTGTAGGGAGCTGTGGGGCTCTGAGCGCCTGGACCAAACCGTCCGGACTGTAAATAGCATAATTACCACACTGTGCTTTGGGTCCAGAACCCTCCCCCCAAGCGGCGAAATAGTTTTAATTCTATGCATTAGATCCTGTTTAAACTCGGTACTAAGTCATGCAGGATGTTGAGGTAATCCTCCCCTTCACCTGTGGCCAGTAACCCCATGCTGGACTCATCCGCGCCTATGGGTGTGTGTCGACATACTGACAGAACAAGATATAATATCAGAATATACCTCGCTAGCCTGGTTCTAGCGCAGGTCACTCCACTATATTAGCAGATCTTACCTATTTGTCTGTTAGGTGCCTGGTCAACCACTTGCCGGCATTTGGCCACCATTAAGCGATAGCAAAGGTCATTATTGCGTCCAACCTGGCGGTTTATATTTGTAAGGAATGATCTGAGTAGCGCTGCTACTATTAATGGGTCAACTACTGCGCTTAGAAGAGATTCTGTATATCGAAGTTAGTCAATCAGTGGGAACAAAGTGATCAGGATATATGATGAGCCTTGGGACGTAGGTGGCGAGGATCCAAAAAGAGCAGGCACATATGCAGGACATAGTCTATAAGTTGGAGAGAGGATGGGGAGTTGACTGAAGAGGCGATTGCTGCGCGTTAACTCTTGCGTCAGTGGCTAGATAGGGCAACTTCTGCTCCACAACGCTTCGAGCTCTGTATTACAAAAATGTGCCAACCCTGCCGTCGCTCTCTTACTCCCAACAACGCCAAACTTTCCGACACTCTCCAATATGTCGTCAGACCAAGAATGGTTGTATGATCCCTGCCTCGGTTGCGGCACACAGACAGAAGGAGAAACTTACTGCTCCGATTTCTGTCGGCTAACAGAATGCGAGAAGGCACCGGCACCGACGCACTGTTCAAGTTGGCCTTCTATGCGGACCGCATCGTCCTCCTCGTCAGCCCAAGAAGCCAAGTCATCGACCAAAGTAGAGAAGGAATTAAGAGTTTACAATAAGTTATTGGATCAGCCGAAGATGCGAAGGAGATTACATTAAAAGCCGAAATACCTCAACTTCATTCGCCTCTCGCCTCAAGGGCTAACAGCAGGAGATACATCTCACAATAGTACCACCTTCAACGCTTTCCCCGTGCCAACTCCATGATAGAGATATTCGGAGTCGAGAAGCAAGGCGTATCGACGCGAGGAATGGCTTTCCTACGCTAGACCCGTGGCTTCGTCGACTTGGTTCTGCTCTTCACTTGAAGGACTTTAGTGGGAAAAAAGACTTCTTGAGGGACTTGATTGGTCTGGAATATGAAGTGAATCTTGGATTGGATGGTAGATTGCGCTAAAGGCATCATCACATCTGATATTATTTCTTGGAATGCTCTATTTGAAGTTAATTGCAAAGAGCTTGACAAGGACAGGGCCAAGCCATTTTATTTCTGATTTAAACTAGAGATTTAAAGATGGTATATGCTTGTGATTAAAAAGCTACTTGCTTATATTCTCCGGTGTATGTCTTTCAAGGACGAGGCGGACCGGCGACTATTCAAGCTTGGCAGGAGTTAATAAGGCGCTTATGATATTATGATGGAACACGGAGATGACTTGACCGATGCTTGGAAAGAATACGGAGGCGACCCAGCAGCACACAAGGTTTCTAAGCTTCTTGATCTGCTGGAGAGTGACGTTCTGGAACTCTACATCTCGATTCTTGATCATTTTACTAAAATAACGAGTATGATAGTGTTCTAACAACAAGTCCCAGATGAAGCGCGACGTAGTTCATGGAAATCTTTATATGGATAAAATGTGGGACATGTTAGGTAGATGGTAGAATATATTGAGTTGTTTCAAGCCTAAATGTAGCCAGGTTAGGCTCGGTAAATAAACCAAAGCGTAGTTATAGGTTCTTCCACGTTTGGTACATAGAAAAGGGGTAATGCGATAGTTGTGGCGTTTTGAAGAATCTGTAATTAGAGAGATGTCTTTCGGTTTCGGGCCATAACCGGATTGATATCCGCATTTATGAACATGAATGTCAGGTAATCCTGCATTTGTAAAAACCAGTTTCCATACACTGGCTCTGGTCCGGTGTTTCGACCACTCTGGCTATTTCCGTTGTTTGTTTCTTTTCCCTCACAACGCTCGCAGGAATTATATATTAGGAGCCGAATAGCTCGCATGGACCGCTCTCTCGTAACTAATTTGGTGAGCACTACGACTGCTATGCCGGTTATGAAATTGATGAGTGCTCGACGATTGCCGCACTGCTTCCTGCCTGCTTTGTTCATACCAGGTGCTTAATGATCTGCCTTGGTAGGTCAGATCGCTATCTTCAATCTTGACGATTATGACATAGTGGTACGATTTCTGGTTCGCGGGTGGCATTCTGGACGTGTTAACGTATCGACTTGTGTTGTGATCTTTGTAATGAGGCACGCCAGCCAGGGCAATTATGCTAAGAAGATTAGATAAGAGCATCTACCGGAATACAGAAATATTTTTTGAGACTGACATAGATGTGTAAATCAAATTTATATACTTATTATGCGAAGCATGTGATGCTATGAGTGCAAGTCTGCTTTCATGATACGTGTTTGTATGCGAATACGCTCATGCTCCTATCAACCTAGAGACGAGCAATACGAAGTAAAATATGTGGTCGCAAGACAATCCCAATTTGCTTGTAAGATTCGTCACGCCACGCAAATTGTGGGTAAACGAGACAGAGAAAAGAAAATCTTTTATGGAACTAAGCATCACTACCCTAACCTTAAGCTCGGTTCCAGAAAGTTTAGACTTATCAGATGATCCTCCGTGTTCTAAAAAAAAGAATCCGCGTCTTTGCATCGTAGAGGGGCTTCTGTCATGCATCAATAACAGCTGGTAATTTAAAACAGATCAGGTCATATGGACTGCCTGCAATCAGGTCATTGCTTAGATTGGCCGGCGTTCCCTAATTACTGGTAACTCATGCTACTATTTTGGTTTAGGTACAGCCTCTGTGTCTGAACTATCCGACATCTGCACTCTACATCTTGGTTAATATGGCTAGGTCACCTTTTGCTCATCGCAAATAACGCACCCTTGTCTTTCCGCTTGTCGAGAACGGTCGATAGGTAAGCCGTCAACTTGCTGGTTTCCAAAGGGGTCCATCCACAAGCAAGGCGAAATAACTGAAGTTTGCCACGTGGTTGCCTAAGAGTGAAGTTTCTCCAAAAGATGGTTGCTTGTGCTATACATGTGACAGCTGACGGCCCCTGGCGATAACGATTTTCTTTTCATGTGTAGGTAGCGTGACACTTCCGTGACGCCCGAAGCAAAACTATCTCCCCGCCTTAAACCTTTCTCCCTCCTTTTTGCTCTTGGCACGTCTCGATTTGTCTGACAAAATGTAGCGCAGTAAGCGATGTGACAAGGTGGCTGACGTAGCCGCAGACTGAAATGGCCATCCACCACACTCTGTCTGCCCCTCCCCTACGCGAGATAGACTGACCACAGCTTGCCTCTTTAACGGTTACAGTTAATGGTTGGGTCAGTATTAAATACTGTAAGATTTTCCACGTATATATCGACAACTCTCACTGTCTATTAGAGAACAGTCAATATCATTCTGCCTGTTTTATGATATTCTGGGGGGCTATATCAGCCTAGAACTTTAATTCGGAAAACAAGCCTTGCGCTAATGTTTGCTCGGCTTGTAGGCTATAGGTCAGATCTGCAACTGTGGGCATGAGACTTCTGGGGCGGGAGGCCAAAGCGTACAGTACGACGCCACGATAATTCCGGTGGTCGATCAAAGTTTAAATCTTTACCTAGAAGGGCCGCTGCTATGAGATCCGTACCTGTGCAATCTTAGCGGTTAATAATCCGTTCTGATAGGTGCAGTGTTAGATTAAAAGTAAGCAGTATCAATAGAACTATGCTATTGATACCAGATCAATGACTACCTGTTCTCAAAACTCTTGAGCTGACGATTACTGGCAGGTGCTTACAGTACCCTTGCACGACCCAGATTTTCGTGGTGCTCAAACTCGCATTTAATCAGCGGCATAAGATTCTGGCCAGCGCGCTCGGAAAAGTGGCCCATCACACCACTTCAAGCTCCAGAGCTCAAGCAGGACCTTGGTGTCGGAGGGAAAGATCCGATTTTTGGCACCCCATTAGAGGTCATAGACCATCTTTTTAAGGTTTTAGTCACCCCTCCCCCTCAAAAGAAACTCGTTCAGCAAATGTGAAGAGGCTCTGTTGACCATTACGTCTATATGATTCGAATGACGTCGCGTCTGCTCCCAACTTGTCCATCTTGGGTCGATTGTACACAATTTTTCGGCTAACACCTCTCAGTTACACCTATCTCATGTCGATGCGTGAGGGGTTTCAGTTGAGCGATTTATCATTTCTTGAGATAGTTGTTCGACGCACAACAAAACCGAGTTGCATTCAAAGTTGCCTGAGTCATCAAGTCATATGATCTGAAGAGGGGTCGTTTGCGAACCTTGTCTCTCATGGAGCATGTGTAAACGGCCTCACTGCATTCACGGCCGAGCGCAGAGTTCGATGTTTTTGGTTGAAAGAGAAAACCGTATATAGATCATGACCTTTACAAGACCCTTCATAGAAGATAAGTCGTTCCAGCCGACTGCCTTTATCGATTATCATGGATTTCAGGAAGAGCAATATCAAGCTGGCCCACGTTGGCATGACATGGCGGCATATCGAGCTCCAGAAACCTGGGTCGCTCCCTCTGCTGACTCCTTCTCAACGAACTCATCCACCCCTCAAGAATTATCACTCTCAAAGCAGGATCCTGATAGCCAATTTAACCATAGAGCCGTCGACAACTTGTTTAACAAGTTGACCTTGATTTTGTGCCGCCGGCACCTACATACCCTGGAATTCAGCAAGCCATGAAAAGCCATTTTCTAATACCACCGCCTCCTTCAATTCAGGATAAGATGAATAATCCTACGCGCAACTGCCACACCGATCAAAACCTCAAAGGCCCTAGCATTCTATCTAAGCCTTATAGCTATCAGCCGGCACAGGAGCCGCCCAGAGGAAAGAATCATGAACGCAAGCCCAAAGTTCCGCAGCAGGACCGTGGCAAGAAGTCTCGAGAAAAGAGGAAAAGTTCGGACAACGTCAAGAAACAATCGTATCTAGAGCACTTAGGACGGAATCGACTTGCTGCCACAAAGTGCCGTCATCGCAAGCGGGATGCGGTGCTCGCTTAGGCCTCACGAGACGAACAGCTGGCCGACCAACATCGACAACTTTCCTCTCACTTCAACAATGTGAAGGAGGAGCTCTATCGATTTAAGTCCGACGCGTTGCGACATAGCGGCTGTGAATGTGCTCCTGTTCAACAATATATTGCAAACGAGGCACAAACAGCTGTAAATAACTTGACTTGCCACAGCTCTCGGATCGTGGAACATGGTACAGGCACCACAAATCCATGGCAGAATAATAATGGCAGCTATAGTGGTACACCAGAGGATATTTGCAGACTCCGGGAACATTTCACCCAAGGTAACGCTGAGCTGCTTGCAGAGGATCGTATTCGTGATGAAATGCACGAACTGCTACAATCTTTATGTGGCGTTTGTCTATGGCAATCGAACCTTTGAAATTGCATTCGAGGTGGACGTCAAAAGTGCAGAGGAAAGATTGCGATCATGGCCTAATATGCATCTAGACTGGTAGGCCTATCATTAATGCATCCGTCTTGAATCAATGATATCCGTTTCCTTTCCGCATGAATAGCAAGAGTTGTTGAATTTATAGGTGACAAGCAAGTGTGGCCACGCTGTTTGGTTTTTCCACTTTGCGCAGTCTTTTGGTGATGTGTCTGGCAATACCGCCGATCATACCTTGCACCTTGTCACCTCTTTACTAGCAGTCGATAGTATGTACGAAGGATCATGGTGGAAGAGGAGCCTAGATTGCGAAGGTTAAGAGGGTGTTGTAACGACGAGCTTACGACTTTTCCCTTCCGTGCTTGTAGCTTATAGGCAGATTGATTCCAAGGGCTTAGATGTTGATTAAAAAAGCTGAGCTAACGGTAACCGTGTAGATGCTGGAGCGGAACTGGAAAGATTAGACTAGCGATGCAGTCAGTGTACAGGTCGCGGGGTCAATAGACTGAGACTGGTACACCGGCCACATGCCATGGCAGTTGGCCAGTCTCGATGATAGACTTTCGAGGGCATCTCCACGGCCCAGACAATGAATCAGAATTAGATCGATATTTAGTTGTGGCAAAGATATGGACGGAAATGCGGAGATTGTCCTTTGATCACATGGCGACCCGCACTAAATTCTCCGAGTCCTTACGTTCATTAAGGGGACCTTCCAGTAGGACGAATCTTTCAAATGACAGTACTGTAAACTGTGATTAAGCACTTGACTAATATACGTTTGTGCATTAATCCGTAAATGCAACATGATACGGCACTGGGGGATTAAACACGTCACCAAAGGCAGCGTGCACACACTCTTATCCCTATAACATGACAGGATACAACGCAAAGTTGGAAGGGGGGGGGCGCCAGGTCAGATACGGTTTAGTGTGGACCACGAAATTCTGATTGGCCAGCGGACAAAACCAACGATGCCCAACACACCCCGCGCCTGGGGCTGAATGCTGCCGGACTTATCCATTCAACATCTTTCTTCTCATGGGCTCTCGCGCTTCGGCCGATTTCCTTTAGTGTGACCAAGGCTTCGTCTCCTTATAATAAGAAGCACCTAATTTCGTTTCGAAGAATTTAAGGCCATCACGAACAATACCTACAATCGAAAGAGTCGACAATTTCCGATCAAAATCCCGCGCGCGCGTTCGTCCTGCCAAAGAACTGGCGTCTCGACTTCCCTCCGCGCTACCTCTCTAAGCAGTTGCACATTGGCCGCGGTTACACTTTCCTGCCGCTTCAAGATTCTCAAGCACTAGACCCGCGACTACCAGCGCAAACACCAGGACGAGTCGAGCAAACCTACAATCACGATGGAAAAATCAGAAGGGTTAAAAGAGAGATCGAGAGGGTGACGAGAACGAGGGACCGACGTATGCCACACCAAAAAAGACGAAAGTAAGCCACGGGAATCTTGAGACCCAAGACGGCGATGAAAAGCGACAGTTGGCACATCATGCATATACTGTTGGATGGATATGCGTGCTCCGCTCTGAGTTAAACGCATCAAGAGCCTTGCTAGATGAGGAGCATGAGCCGCTTCCACCGGCCGACAAAGACGACAATAGCTATCTCCTCGGTCGCATGGGGGGACACAATATTGTCATTGCATTTACTGGATCGGGTACCTACGGAACAAATGCTGCTGCCCAGACGGCAACGCATATGGTTCGTACTTTTCGCAACATTCGGTTCGGATTGATGGTCGGTGTGGGTGGTGGAGCTCCGAAACGAGCAGATCTGAACGATCCACTGAAAGATATCAGGCTCGGAGACTTTGTTGTTAGTGCCGCGAAGGGGAGCCACGGTAAGCGTCCATAAACGTATGTTTTCATATGAATGCTAATCATTCTCGAGGTGGTGTTCTTCAATATGATATGGGAAAATGGAAGAATGATAACGAATTTCGTATCGAATCCCATCTGAACAAACCGCCGAAGATCTTATCGAAAGCCATCGAACTCTTGCAATCCCACCACGATTTCGGAGAAGGCAAAATGATACATTATATAAACGACGTGGCTGTCAAGTCAACAAAGCTTCGCGCCCTGAGAGACTATCGGTTTCCGGGCAGAGATCAAGATCAGCTACTCAGACCGGATTATCCTCATGCTGGTGGAGAGGATTGTTCGACTTGTGATGCTACACAGGAGGAGAAGCGACTTTGTCGAGAGTTGGACGACCCTGTGGTCCATTATGGACTTATTGCCTCCGGGAATGCGGTAATGAGATCGGCTCAACGTCGGGACGAGCTGCTTGACGCATGGAATGTTCTATGCTTCGAGATGGAAGCGGCAGGCCTAATAGATGACTTCCCTTGCGTCGTCATCAGAGGGATTTGCGACTACTCTGATGATCACAAACACAAGCTCTGGCAGCCTTATTCTGCCATTGTAGCAGCAGCATATGCAAAGGATCTCCTAAGAGTTTTTCAACCACAGGAAGTCGAAAACATAGATGCAGCGGCAAGAATAATTAAATAGCGTAAGTTTGTTTAGTATGTTAGGAAATGCAATTCAAGCCAGTCAGAGCCCCATGTTGTCTTGAAGCTTTACTTAAAGAAGGCTGATATTTTCGAATTATAGTAGAGGAGATATAAAAGGATGTCTCGCAGGCATACAATAGACTTGAAGATCTTCTAGGAGGTATAACCAAGAAATAATATTTGAGTTTGCGAATTTTTCTAAGTTTTGACAGAGAAAGAACGCAATATATAAAAAGAAATTCTAAACTGGCTCACGCCAATCGATTATGGCCCCCAACAGAGCGACTACCTCAGGAGGCAATAACCAGGAACTGGCCAATGGCTTCTTAACTCAGCAGAGTTCCAGGAGTGGCTCAAGACAAGTCAGAAGACTTTATTCTGCCCTGGCATTCCCGGCGCGGGAAAGACAATCCTCACCTCCGCCGTGATCAAAGAGCTCACAGCTCGCTTCAGAAATAATAAGAGCATTAGTGTTGCATATATCTATTACAACTTCCAGCACCAGGACGAGCAGAAGGCCAAAGGCCTCCTCGCAAGTCTGCTAAAGCAGCTGGCTCAAAGTCAATCTCCCCTGCCAGACTGCCTGAGCTCTCTCCATGACAGCCACAAAGACAAGCAGACACGGCCATCAATTGACGAATTCTCGAGGACTTTCCAATCCGTCACTGCTCAATATTCGAAAGTATTTATTGTCATTGACGCCCTTGCTGAATGCCAACCAGACAAGAGAAGCCGAAAAAAGGTTATTTCAGCTATCTTCAACATTCAGACCAATTGTGAAGCAAATGTCTTCGCCACTTCGAGGTTCATCCCGGACATCATCAAGAAGTTTAGCAGGAGCAAGTCACTAGAAATTCAAGCCAGCAAGGAAGATATACAAAGGTACACAGAAGGTTACATGGGAGAGCTACCATCCTTTATCAAGGAGAACCAACAATTGCAGGTTAAGATTGCAACCGGAATCGCAGACGCTGTCGACGGGATATACATTGCAATTAAATATTTGATTTAAAAGCATCTTTACTAACAAGCCTGTAGGTTTCTCTTAGCACAGATTTACCTCAGCTCACTTGACAACAAGACTACACCGAGAGCTGTTAGGAGCGCAGTAAGGCAGTTCCAGAGGCAAAGTCCAGAATCAAGCGAAGACCAGAAGCGCGAAGTATTAGATCAAGCATACAAGGACACAATGGAAAGGATCAGTAGGCAGAAGCCAGGCTTTCGGCTACTTACAAAGAAGGTTTTATCGTAGATCACCTGCGCCAAGAGGGCCCTAACTACGTCAGAGCTGCAGCATGCTCTTGCTATGGAGGTCGGCGACCCTGAACTTCACAAAGACAATATTCCACAAGTTAAACAAATGGTCTCGGTGTATGCTGGATTAGTCGCTATCGACGAAAAGAGCAGCATCATCCGGTTAATCCACTACACGACATAAGAATACTTCGAGTAAATAAAGAGCCTTTGGTTCCTGAATGCGGAGACCGATATCACGATAATCTGCATCACCTACCTCTCATTCGGCGTCTTTGAAAGCAGATTCTGTGAAACAGACGACGACTTCAAGGAACGGCTGCAGAAGAATCCATTATACGACTACGCGGCGCGAAACTGGGGATATTATGCTCGGAACGCTTCTACACAGGCGCACAAGTTGATCCTAAGCTTTCTTGAGAGTAAAGCCAAAGCATCCGCCTCCATCCAAGCAATGCTGGCTTCGAAGCTCTTTAGAAGCGACTCTGGTTACGCACAAAGAGTGCCAAAGCAAAGGACATATATGCATCTTGCTGCGTACTTCGGACTAAGGGACATGACGATCTCCCTTCAAAATAGGCATGACCTCGACGTCATGGATTCTTACAAACAAACGCCACTATCTTTGGCGGCGGAGAACGGACACGATTCCGTGGTCAATATGTTGTTGACTGAAGATAGCGTCGACATTAACACCGAGGATTCTCAATATCGGCGGACGCCGCTGTCGTGGGCGGCAGGGAATGGGCACGATACAGTGGTTAAGCTACTGCTCGCCAAGGACGGAGTCGAACCGGAGACCAAGGATTCTGGTGGACGGACACCGTTGTCGTGGGCGGCAGGCAACAGGCACGATAATGTGGTCAAACTCCTGCTCGCCAACAACAGAGTCGTCCCAGACTCCAAGGCCACTTGGTTCTACAAAGGACAGACGCCGCTGTTGTAGGCGGCAGTCAACGGGCATAAAGTAGTGGTTGAAGTGTTGCTTGAGACTAAGAGAGTCGACCCTGACACCAAGGATGACGATCGTCGGACGCCGCTGTCGTATGTGGCACAACACGGCCACGAAACGTTGGTGAAGCTGCTGCTCGAGAAGGGCGCCGACCCGGAGGCCAAAGACAACGACGGCCGGACGCCGCTATCGTGGGCTGCAGGCAACGGGGAAGAGGCCATGGTCAAGCTGCTGCTCGAGAAGGACGCCGACCCGGAGGCCAAAGACAACGACGGCCGGACGCCGCTATCGTGGGCGGCAACATTAGGGTACGGGGCGGTAGTGGAGGTACTGCTCGCGAAGGACGGGATTAATATACATTCCCGAGATATTAAAGGTCGGACACCGCTGTCATGGGCTTCAATGCATGGGCACAAGGACATAGTCAGGCAACTGCTCCGAGACGACTCTTACGACTGGACGTCATTGTTGCGGGCCGCAGAGAAAGGTCATAAGGAGGTACCAGCGGCTGATATAGTGAGCCTCGATTCCACCAAGAATAATGACTGGATGCCGTTGTGGTTGGCGTTAATGTACGGGCATGAAGAGGTGGCAAAAATCCTACTCGCGAAGGGAGCTGTCAATTTTAGCTCGAACGATAATCACCACTGGAGAGCGATATGGCTGGCTGTGGAATACGAGTGGGCATGTGGCAGGAGTGAACCTGTAAATCTCACTTCCTGACAAGAGATACTGAATCAAATGTTATAAATGTCTACCAGAAACTCCAACGGGTACTTTGGCTGCGCGACTACTACTACTACTGCACACACAGAAGTCTATTACGCCCGGTGGGCCATGCCCAAAGGGCTCTGAAGCTAAAAATAACGAAGAGAATCTTCAACGCATTGATGGCCATCGAGATTTGGTGAAGTTGGATTGTCAGAGAGATAGTGGCTGAGACTTGAATACTCCAGTAGGCAAATGCGACTTAGGTCTTCAAGACCGCCACCAATATTTTGGTTAACTTAGGCCTAATATTAATACTTTTTGCTCGCTGATTACTTAATGATTTACGTGGCGTCAAAGTTGAAGACAAGACTAGCATCACTGTGTTGAGACAAAATAAGGTTCGGCATGCTCGTAACAGCGTATAGTGGGGGGCACAAGTGGCTTCTGGTGGCGACTCTGGCAACCAGCTAGCCAATTAGATGGTGCTACCACAGGTTGGCGGCGGTGGCACATTGACGAAAGCTGGTGGCGCAGCCTAAGGTCATCGCTCCCAACTACATTTCTCCCATGACATATCCTGGGCTAGCCATATCAATAATTTCCTGGCTGGCTAGATTTCGTTACCTATTGGTGTCGGACACACGTTCGGCATCTGGAGCGGATTAAGAAATACTCTGGCGCGCGTATTTGTGATCATGCTTGAATACCAGGTGTATTAATCCTCTTGTTTTCCAAGGCGGGGTAGTAAAAATAGCAGCCAGATTGAAATCTTATTATTATTTTTTTAATTCATTCCAAGCGTCCTCGGACCAAATGGCATCTCAGAGTTCTTCCTTTCTATTCCAGCTTTTACATTCTGGAGAATATAGCGACTTTACCCTAGTCTGCCAGGAGCAGCAGTTTTATCTCCACAAAGCCATTGTTTGCCCGCAGTCCCCAGTTATTACTGCTGCCTTGCAAGGAGAATTTCAGGTACTTTACCACAGAAGGCGCATCAAGAACGAGCATGGTGAGCTTACGCAGAGTGCAGGAGGCTAGAACGAAGGTCCTGAATGTGGAAGCATTCGACGCCGCCACCGTTCGGCGCATGGTCAACTTTATGTACACCGAGGAATATGACGTCGGTTATGTCCATGAGGCGAGCGGCTCTGCTACGGGTCACGAAACTGAGAGGACGGAGGTGACCGAAGCATTACTCTGTCACGTCCGCGTGAACGCGATCGCCGATTACTACAACGTCCCAAAGCTGACCCAGCTGGCGAACTCTAAGATACAATCCATCCTCCGAGACAGTTGGTCAGCAGAGTCATTCTCTCATGTCGTTAAGGAAGCTTCGGTTTCAACAGGGGATGTTGCCTTGCACGATATTATCACCTCGACTGCTGCATGCCACATTGAAGAGCTTGTTGAGTTCCAGAGCTTTGCCGACTTGGAAGTTATGAGCGAATTTGCCATCAAAATCCTGCGCAGCTGTGCGCGACGGATACGCGATATCGAATCCCAACTTCAGTATATCCAGTCAGTATGCAAGAAGGAGGCTGTCAGAGCCGATCGTGTTATCGGCAACATTGACAATTGCTTGCGAACCCTGTCGGCGTGTAGTAACGATTTAGTCGTGATCCAAGGGGAGCTTTCATGAGCCAGCAGTGATCTGGATGTGTTGTGGCCTTGGAACGGTTGTGGTTCTGGGTCGGGGTAAGCGCTAAAGTAAGGCTGTTAGGTATCATTTGATTTCAACTGCATCTCGCGCAGCGACGAGCTCTACTGCCCCACGGTACCACAAGGTGGGCATGCTGAGGGCTGATCAATCCAGCTTCGGCGACGACAGCATTGCCGCGTACAAAGCCATGGGCGTCAAGAACGACTCTGAGTTTCCGTCCGTCGACGAGGTACAGACCCGCTGGGACGGGCTATTGCCATGGCCGACTTCAAGGGGTTGCACCGGATCCTCTACGACCTGAGCCTGGGCTTTACTGAGGCAGACAAGCCGTTGGGCGCCGTGGTGCAGGCAGCCGTCAACATAGGGGACGAGTACGTGCTGGGGGAGATGAGCAGCCTGGCCTTTGGGGTCCAGGGCCAGTGTACGGGCGTGGCGCTCGAGGATGGCGGACACTGTAGGCGGACAAGATATCACGTATCTTATTCCCCAGATGCAAGAGCTCAAAAGTTTTCGGTCGACTCTAAGGAACCCCACGCCGCAGCTGCGGAATTGTTGATTGTATGCGAATGACTTGCGAAATGAGGCATATGGGTGAGTGGATGTTTCGTGTTACAGGATGCCCGGTCCCTCACGCTTGTTCGGCATTTGGCGCAGAGACGTCACTTTCGGTTGGACCGGCTCTGGCTTCGCTCAGGGCCTCATCCGCCGAGGTCGACCTCATAATTCCGCAGTTGCTGCTCATACTTGGGCTTGCGAAGGAATTTTGGCACAGAATCTTGCTGTGTGTCAGCACCCGTCGGCTCGTCAAAGTTTGGGGGGTTAACCAAACCCACACTAGCCGTCAGCTTAGAGACCGCGTTTTGGGCGTTCTCGAAGAGGGATGTCACTTCCTGGAGGGAGTCGATCACGACCAAGTCCTAACCGCTAGCCTTGATCATCCGAGTGGCGAGGTTGTTGCGGAGCCGGTGGTCGATGTTGAGCTCGCACGGGGATCCGGGGGGCCAGGAAAGCGTTGTAAATTCCATACACCTGCGCCATGATCTCCTTGACAGCGTCCATTGAGGTGCTGTTGAGGTTCTCTTGGGCCGCACGCGTGACGGCCTTGCAGTTGCGAACGAACTATGAGCCCAAGATTGGAAGTCATCAAGACTCTGTTCTAGTCTCGAGTATCGCAAGTCAACACAGAGGGTCTCGAGACTCTCCAGGTCATACAGCCGAGATGTATGCCGGCGCGCAAGGCATTATTCTCATAAATCCTGATATAAGTAGACCAGTCTTCCAGGTACATTATATCAAAAACATGGTTTCCGAGCTCTCTGAGAATAGAAGTCACATTCGTGGGTGTACATCGTAGCATCAGGTGTCGAATCTTCTGGCGCGCTGGCTGCTGGTCACCAGGGAGCAATCGTCGTCCCCTCGAGCTAGAACCGTTGATGAGATCTTTACCTCGCTGGGAAATCTGATAAATGGCATGCTTGGTGGTTGGAACACGTTGCAGGCCGGGTTCTAGGGACATGTAGGCTCGGTCTTGAGCGACGGGCTCCGTCAGATCGTACTAGACAAAGAGGGTGGCGATCTCGACGGTTTCTCACTTGTCACCAATCGTACAGCAGTCCATCAACCAGTCGGTGGTGGCCTTGCCAGTAAAGGTATATCGATACATGTTGCCGTTGACCTTACGCTCGGCTGCCATCGTGACACCGATGAGACGATCCTTGTAATCATGCAACGAATCCGAATCAGCTGCATTGACGGTCGCCTTAGTGTTCCGGCTGTCAGCACCCACGAATCGGCGGAAAATGACCTCGACGGTGCCCTGGTCATGGGGAAGCTTATCGCTCCGGGAGTCCCTCTCCAGCAGGACGAGCTTGGTTGCGCCCAGGTTGACCAGTTTCGACATCTGCTTCTGCTGAATACCATTCCTCGAGCAAAACCCGTCCAGCACAGTGATTCCCTTAGGCGTCAGCTGCCAGACCGATCCCTACTGTACCAAGTACTGCGTATAATTTACTAAATTACACACTTTTAGTCCGTGCGTTTGCTCCCCTACCATCATTACTTTCATGAAATTACATACTTTTTATCCGTGCATGCTGGTTCGTCTTCGAATGCCCACCGCCTGTGTCCTTGTCAGAGGGCTCAATGGCAATAAGC
Source organism: Fusarium sp. NRRL 25184 (assembly GCA_013755755.1). NCBI lineage: Eukaryota > Fungi > Ascomycota > Sordariomycetes > Hypocreales > Nectriaceae > Fusarium > Fusarium sp. NRRL 25184. The sequence continues at coordinate 25,115 of JABSSZ010001260.1, forward strand.
CGCTGTCGAGGTGAACCTTATTGTTGTTGTTTGACACGCTAAATCTCCACGTTCACTTCGAAAGTGTCAAGTTCACTTCTTTACTTGCTTGTTTCATAGTGTTGAAAGCATGGCTATGGAATTATTGAACAGTCTTCAACTCTTTATTGACTATAATGCACATGCAGTTATCTGCTGCCGCCAGGAATGCCAATCCGCCCTCTTAATTGCCAGTTCCCGTGTCATAACTCATCTGTGTGACAAGTACCATATTCTTGAGGATGCGTAGAGCCTTTCGATCAATGGTATTAGGCACTGAAGCTCTTTGGCCGTTGAATCTCGTCAGAGCATTCATTATATGGGACAAAAACTCGGATGTAGACTATGCGAGGATATATAGAGAAGAGTTGTGTATCGAAAAAGTTATAAAGGTGCTTCATAAGTAGGATACTATTTCTCGGGCTCTATATGCTTTGCCATGCTTCTTGCAGCCTGTGATTACTTGCTTTAAGAGGTATATCATCATCTGCGTCCCTGCCAGTAACAGGATATCCATGGTAATGGTGCTGAGAGATAATATAATAAGCCTGAATGCCAAGGCTAATAGGAGGACCTGGACACCACGACTCTCCTTCGCCCGAAACAGCGCATGATGTTGCTCTATTGGGGCACGAGGACCGGAATTCGTTGGTGACCTTTCTAGCCTCATGGAGGTCGATTTCCATGCTCGCAGGCCTTTACGTTCCTCGCTGCGACGGACACCATCCCAAGTGACTTGACTCGTGAATGGAAAATGGTCTCGGGAAAGGCAGTACGTCTGCCTCCTCTCTTTAGCTCTCGTCATGCTGACACCTTTAACAGACCACGCCCTCACCATCTTGCATATTTAGCGTAGCGCATCAATCCATCCCTGCGAGCAAATGCTCTCGCCAATGCCACTGCCACTGCACCAAAGATAGCCTCAGATATTGCGAGGGCTTGATCTTGTTGCCGTCTGGGCGCACCGTCATTGGCACGCTGGTCTGTTGGGAGAGAGTATAGCCGCGACCAGGGTCAGTCAGGTTACCGAGACCGCTTGAACTTGACTGGTGTCATTGCTTCATATGTCTGATCCATCACCGAATCATCAATCATCTGGCGGCATGTCCCGAGATAGACTCGCCGTGATGTGATCAACAACTCCGAATTTGACTCTATTCACCAACTCATCCTCATCAATCCGCAGCTTCATGGCATTGACCTCGCTAGTCAACTCGCCCATGTCCTGCCAGACTTCTGAGAACGCAACGTCCGTATGCTCCTCCAACTCCCTGACCATCTCACTCGTCAATCCAGCCAACGACCCGAACTCTTCTCCCAAGTCTTGACGCTTCCTCTCGGACTCAATCAATCGCTCGCGCAGATCATTGATCTCTTGCTTGAGGTCCTTGTTCTCGTCCCGAAGCGCATACAGCTCTTCGCTATGCCGCGTCTGTATCATCTCGAGCTTCGCCCAGATCAACGCGATGTCATCATCTCGTTCTTCACGATCGTCTTTCCGCGGTCGCTTTCGATCATAAATTGGAGCGAGAGGTGGTGGAGACTCAGTTTCATCGTAGGCGGGCGGCGGTAATTGTGTGGAAGATGGGAGGGTGACGACCTTACCCCCCGTGCCGCGAAACATGGTGGTGAGATCATCTTGGATGAAGAGGAACAGACCATCGCTAATGGCGTGACGGATCTGTTGGAGCTGCGCCTTGGACGTCACTGAGTTTGCGATGTAGACGGAGAACACAGTGACGTTTGCAAGCTCACGAAGGGCATCGAGAACATCACCCGATTGACTCCGTTGGGGAGATAACGGTTCATCAGCCTCGATGGAGACGATGAGTTTGGGGCGTTGGTTCAGTCGGAAGTCAAGGAGGAGGGTACTCGAGTGGAACTTGTCGCGCACTTTATCGGGAACTGATGGGGCCTCGATGAAGTCGAAGGAGGATATCGACGATGGAAGGACTCTAACAATCAAGAACGTGCCCGTCTTGATGCCCTTGAGCCTGATGGGGATGTTGAGGTCGAAGAACGTTTCTTGACTGTCGAAGCGAGTCGTGATGGTGATGTTTCTGATCTGAGGATCCGGTTCGACTAAAAAACGCGTCTCATTGATCCATCGCCACGTAACAACAGCAGGCGTAGTGTAATTCACTTCGAGACTCGATAACGTCGCCATGTTCAATCCTACCAGTTAGCAACAATCCAGAACAGCACTCACCTACACAACCAACACGCCAACCCCCAGAATCAGCGTTATCTGACAAGAAACTCCCTCCGTCTCCAGAACTGAGCTGCAAGCCGGAGCAAGTTCCCTTTACAGCCCACTCCGAAGAGTAAAAGACCAACAGATTATGTTGTACCAGAGCAAAGACCGGCTTCTCGCAAGCCGGGCAACTGTCGAGCTCCAGAACTTGGGCTGCAAGACATCAACAGTCCCCTCCGCAGGCCCCGATCGTTCCAGCAAAGGAGGCGCGCTCGTTTGATGGGTACAATACGGAATTTTATACGGTCTGCAGCGCGATTTCACCGACGTTTCTCTTGAACGCGTTTCGGGGGGAGGCGGTGTCGGATTCGGCAGGTTCGTTGGGGGAACATTGAAATATAATGGATGAGCTTCTCATGGAGGAGAAGAAAATGGTGTTGAGCAGCCCCGATGGTCGAGAGTGAGGTTGTGATGATGGGGCATTGTGAAAGGACTCGGTGAGTGCGTGAATGCGAAGCGGTTAGGCAGAATGAGGACGCAGGGAATCGATGAGGGAGCGGGAGAATAGTTAATCCGCCAGAATTATGGGACAGTGTGGTTTTCAGCGAATCACCCTACTCAAGAATTATCATACGCATTGCGTTTCCCGTTTTTGACCAATGACCGTCTAGTATTTTCACTCTATTTTCCCCAATGGAAACGCACTGCGTTTTTCATACTGCACTCATGAAATTAGAAAACCTAAAACACGAAAC